>CM040933.1:34049801-34142301 GCA_023029165.1 Gobiocypris rarus | reverse complement strand
ATCCACATACTGGATACTATATAGTAGTCGAAAAACAGTATGTGGCTAAAGAAGTATGTCTGAATTAACAGAACTCATAAAAGAGTTGGCAAAAAGTACCGGGATGAGCTACTACTTCCGGTGAGATTCTGAAGTGTGCATACGATGGACACTTTACTATCCCATGAGGCAATAAACCAGTACCGCAGTGGGCACTATCATCACCCAGAGCAATGTGACAAGAGTTTTTTGCTAGTTTCAGCCAGACGCAGTTCTCATTTTCACGTCCAGCGTCACGTCATTTAAATATCAAATGTACTGGCACGCATCTGTTCACCCATGGGTGTGCTGGTCTGAACACCAGGTGTGTTCAGGAGCATTGTTGGTGCGTTGCTATTGTGAGGAACTGAAAACCACTGCGCCACTGACCAACACAAACCTGCTCTAAAGTCACCAGCGCAGTATTTATTGTGTTATTTAAAGGACGTGTTAGTAATATGAGCCTATAGGCATGTACACTCTGCTTATCACACACTCAGAGACTCGCAGCAGCACACACACATATGGAGAGACGTTCAGTCTTTCCGCTAGCAAATTCCACCATGTAAATAGCGAATCCAACATGGTGCAAGTGGCTTTTAAAGTGCAACTGGCTTTTAAAGGGAACCGGAGATGAGATTTGTTTATTGCATGTTATGCCCAAAACACACCCATGACTCATTAAGAGATGAGGCACAACCCTTTTGGACCATGAGCCTGGTGGACTGACTGCTTTTTCCTTCGTAAAACTAGCAAAAGTGGATTTGCACACCTCCTAAGTGCACCTGCTCCATGAGCTCAGATCATTAAAATAGAGCCAGTGTTTGTAAAATATTAACCATGTTGATGTTAGAAGCTAGCTAAATTAATTACTCTAAAATTCACTGAATAACTTTTAGTTTTGTACATTTAAAAACTGCTGTTCCACATTTTCATCTGAACAAGTCAAGAGTACAACACAAAGAACTCAAGGGTTGCCTGGTCAGGTAAAGTACACATGCACCATTGCAGTGGTTGTTGAGCATTTAAATACAAAACTATTGGCATTATTGCTAGCGAACATCTTCCAGGCTTCTGGGAAGGGCTTCTGCTATTGTGTATTCAAGGATGCAGGGATTGCTCACTGTTCTGATTCACTCAAAAGGTGTTCATTGGGCTTCAGGTCCTGGCTGTGTTGGGAATGATTGAAATCTTCCTGCAGATTTGTGGAATGATGCAAATATCCCGTTCCAGCACATCCCAAAGTTGCTGTATTGGATTTAGATCTGGTGACTGTGGAGTCAGTTTTCAGTTTCAGTTTAGTGAACTCATTGTGATGTTCAAGAAACTAGTTTGAGATGATTCAAGCTTTGTGACATGGAGTGTTATCCTGCTGGAAGAAGCCATCAAATGATAGTACACTGTGGTCATGAAGGGATGGACATGGTCAGAAACAATACTCAGGTTTTAAACGGTATAAAACAGTGCTCAATTTGTACTAAAGAGGCCCAAAGTGACGCTTGGCATTGCTCTTGGTGACGTAAGGCTTGGATGAGCTGCCGGCCATGGAAACCCATTCCATGAAGCTCTCTACACACTGATCTTGAGCTCATCTGAAGGCCTCATGAAGCCCCATCCTCTGATGGCTACTTCCAGCAGGATAATGCACCATGTCACAAAGCTCCAATCATTTCAAATTGGTTTCTTGAACATGACAATGAGTTCACTGTAGTAAAATGGCCCCCACAGTCACCAGATCTCAACCCAATAGAGCATCTTTGGGATGTGGTGGAACGGGAGCTTCGTGCCCTGGATGCGCATCCCACAAATCTCCATCAACTGCAAGATGCTATCCTATCAATATGGGCCAACATTTCTAAAGAATGCTTTCAGCACCTTGTTGAATCAATGCCACGTAGAATTAAGGCAGTTCTGAAGGTGAAAGGGGCTCAAACACAGTATTATATGGTGTTCCTAATAATCCTTTAGGTGAGTGTGTATGTATATACTGTATATATAAAAGCCTCCATTTGTGCTGATTTGGTATAGATGTTGATTACTGACTGCTGACAGCTGGGTGGAATGATGTGATGATTGGATAGATCATTAGAACATGTTCCTCACAAACTTTAATAAACATAATTTGAACATGTAAAGTGGCCGGTGAGTGTATTTTTTCGCTACTTGAAATCTTGCATCAGAATAACTTCCCCCTCCCTCTTGCAGTGACATCATCTATTCTCTGAAAATCAGGGAACCTGTCACTCACATGAGATCCACCAATAGCAAACCACAACCATCCAATCAATTCCCCACGGAAAAAATCTAAATCAAAAATCCACATTGGGAAATGGTGTCTTGAAGCACCCAAGGTGGTTCCTGGCCATTCTTATAAAAAGGTTCCTTAGAGAACCGCCTCTTTTGAAAGGGTGCGTAGAGGATCTCCAGACGGTTCCACCGGTGTGGCAAAATGAAGAACCCCAAAAAGCTCCTCCTATTTTTCTGGTTTGTAGCCTGGTCAGTCTGGTCTGGTTTGCTGGCTTCAAAGGGATATTTCTGCAGTAAGTAGTTTTAATATAAGCTCTATTTTGTTCTGCAGTCAGTGTTAATAGAAAATCCAGCAGTGTGTTTTTGCTCTGTGCTCCGCATGTAACCTGGTGAGTGGGCAGTAAATGTCACTTTATCACTTAACCCATTATATAAGGGTTGAGAGGTCTAATAAAACCCACGCACGGTGCTGTTATTGGAGTACATAATGTGTGTTTATGGCTCTGGTGCAGGTGTTCAGAGATCACTCGTAAAGGAGAACGTATGAAATTCTTCTCATGATGAACATTAATGGAGGTTTATTCATTTGGCAAATGCATTTTGTAAAAATTAGTAAATAGATCTGGTTGAATTTTGTTCCGTTTACAAAATGTCAAGATTGATCTGCGGCACTTTGACTCAGGGAATGTATGACATGCATCAAGTGTGATTAGATCTGTTTATGTGCAGTTTCACCCAGAATGCCTCAGCAATATGTAAAGAAGTTTATGGAGGTTCTTTGGTAATGAAAGGATCAATATGTATTACTGTGCTCAAGACAGGAGACAGGGTCTGCTTTAATTGAGCATTAATAATGCAGGAACAGATCAAGTTGAGTGCGTGTAAGACTGTGTATCCGTTGTGATTCAAACTATAAAATATCCAGGAACACACTTTCATACAAAGTCATTTTTTAATTAAAATGAATGCTTCTTCAGAGGAGACAACATGCTTCAAAGCAGATTGTGAGCTATAGTCTAACCCTAACACTAATTAATATATTAAATGATAATAAATGTTATTTATTATCTAATTCATTTTATTATTTAAAGGGGCTTATAGAAATAAATGTTATTAGAGACACCAGTGGCCATTAAGTGAACTGCAGCCAGTAACTTATTGTTCACGCTCGCATTCTTGGGAGTGTGCATAAACGTATTAAAATCAGATCACATAAAAATCAGTCTACAGGCTTTCATAGACAACCTAGGGACATTCAGGGGTGTCATTTTTTTACAAGCTATACACACTGGCAATAAAAAATGCATGTAATTAATGCTTTAAAATTCCTACATATAGAAAATAAAATCAGTGTCACGGCATATGCAAATAAAATCACACTTTTGGAGCGTGCTGGTGAAAAGCTCAGAATGTGCGATGTATACAATTAATTAATAGCCTGATTCTGTTTCGGATGCTCATGTTAGCAAATGCATTAACAAATAAAACCTTATTGTAAAGTGTTACTGAAATATGTATAAATGTGTCATTATCCCAAATATGAACTCATGGGCTGCTGGTTTAAATGTGTTTTCTAAAGGTGAGTTAGGAGATTTCTCTCTCTGTCGGCTACGTGATCTGAGTTTGCTCTCTGTAATGTCCAAATAATTCAGCAGGAGGAGAACGGCCTTTAATGTATGACTCAATGAAACGAAGAACTCAGAGGAGTTACATAGGAGCAATGTGGGGGTAATGCAATATAAGTAACATGCATTATGTAACAGATTACTTTTTGTTGTAACGAGTAAAGAAAAACATTACGAATCACATGCATTATGCAATTAAATCACTTTTTTGATGTAATAAGTAATGTAACTCATTACAAGTAACATGAATTACATTACAGATTACTTATTTTGATGTAATAAGTAAAGAAACGCATTACAAGTAACATGCATTTGCAATCAGATTACTTTTTTGATGTAATAAGTAATGTAACTCATTACAGGTACATGCATTACGTAACATATTACTTATTTTGATGTAACAAGAAAATAAACGCATTACAAGTAACATTCATTATGCAATCAGATTACTTTTTGTTGTAACGAGTAAAGTAATGCATTACAAGTAACATTCATTATGCAATCAGATTACTTTTTTGATGTAACAAGTAAAATAATGCATTACAAGTAACATGCATTATGCAATCAGATTACTTTTAATGTTATAAGTAATGTAACTCATTACAAGTAATATGCATTACATAACAGATTACTTTTTTGATGTAACGAGTAAAGAAACGGACTACAAGTAACATGCATTATGCAACCAGATTATTTTTTGATGTAACGAGTAAAGTAATGCATTACAAGTAACATTCATTATGCAACCAGATTATTTTTTGATGTAACGAGTAAAGTAATGCATTACAAGTAACATTCATTATGCAACCAGATTATTTTTTGATGTAACGAGTAAAGTAATGCATTACAAGTAACATGCATTTGTAATCAGATTATTTTTTGATGTAACGAGTAAAGTAATGCATTACAAGTAACATTCATTATGCAATCAGATCACTTTTTGATGTAATAAGTACTCATTACAAGTAATATGTATTACATAACAGATTTCTTTTTTGATGTAATGAGAAAAAAATGCATTACGCAATCATATTACTTTTTTAATGTTATAAGTAATGTAACTCATTACAAGTAATATGCATTACATATCAGATTAGTTTTTTGATGTAATGAGTAAAGTAATGCATTACAAGTAACATGCATTATGCAATCAGATTACTTTTCGATGTAATAAGTAATGTAACTCATTTCAAGTAATATGCATTACATAACAGATTACTTTTTGATGTAATGAGTAAAGTAATGCATTATAAGTAACATTCATTATGCAATCAGATTCTTTTTGATGTAATAAGTAATGTAACTCATTACAAGTAATATGCATTACATAACAGATTAGTTTTTGATGTAATGAGTAAAGTAATGCATTACAAGTAACATTCATTATGCAATCAGATTCTTTTTTGATGTAATAAGTAATGTAACTCATTACAAGTAATATGCATTACATAACAGATTACTTTTGATGTAATGAGTAAAGTAATGCATTACAAGTAACATGCATTTGTAATCAGATTACTTTTTGATGTAACGAGTAAAGAAACGGATTACAAGTAACATGCATTATACAATCAGATTATTTTTTGATGTAAAGTAATGCATTACAAGTAACATTCATTATGCAATCAGATTATTTTTGATGTAACGAGTAAAGTAATGCATTACAAGTCACATTCATTATGCAATCAGATCACTTTTTGATGTAATAAGTAATGTAACTCATTACAAGTAATATGTATTACATAACAGATTTCTTTTTTGATGTAATGAGAAAAAATGCATTACCAGTGACATGTATTATGCAATCATATTACTTTTTAATGTTATAAGTAATGTAACTCATTACAAGTAATATGCATAACATATCAGATTAGTTTTGATGTAATGAGTAAAGTAATGCATTACAAGTAACATGCATTATGCAATCAGATTACTTTTTGATGTAATAAGTAATGTAACTCATTACAAGTAATATGCATTACATAACAGATTACTTTTGATGTAATGAGTAAAGTAATGCATTATAAGTAACATTCATTATGCAATCAGATTCTTTTTGATGTAATAAGTAATGTAACTCATTACAAGTAATATGCATTACATAACAGATTACTTTTGATGTAACGAGTAAAGTAATGCATTACAAGTAACATTCATTATGCAATCAGATTATTTTTTGATGTAATAAGTAATGTAACTCATTACAAGTAATATGCATTACATAACAGATTAGTTTTTTGATGTAATGAGTAAAGTAATGCATTACAAGTAACATGCATTTGTAATCAGATTACTTTTTTGATGTAACGAGTAAAGAAACGGATTACAAGTAACATGCATTATACAATCAGATTCTTTTTTGATGTAACGAGTAAAGTAATGCATTACAAGTAACATTCATTATGCAATCAGATTATTTTTTGATGTAACGAGTAAAGTAATGCATTACAAGTAACATTCATTATGCAATCAGATTCTTTTTTGATGTAATAAGTAATGTAACTCATTACAAGTAATATGTATTACATAACAGATTTCTTTTTTGATGTAATGAGAAAAAAATGCATTACGCAATCATATTACTTTTTTAATGTTATAAGTAATGTAACTCATTACAAGTAATATGCATTACATATCAGATTAGTTTTTTGATGTAATGAGTAAAGTAATGCATTACAAGTAACATGCATTATGCAATCAGATTACTTTTTTGATGTAATGAGTAAAGAAACACATTACAAGTAACATGCATTATGCAATCTGATTATTTTTCGATGTAATAAGTAATGTAACTCATTTCAAGAAATATGCATTACGTAACAGATTACTTTTTTTGTAATGAGTATAGTAATGCATTACAAGTAACATGCATTATGCAATCAGATAACTTTTTTTGACGTAACAAGTAAATTAATGCATTACAAGTAACATCCATTATGCAATCAGATTACTTTTTTGATGTAACAAGAAAAGAAACGCATTACAAGTGACATGCATTATGCAATTTGATTATTTTTCGATGTAATAAGTAATGTAACTAATTTCAAGAAATATGCATTACGTAACAGATTACTTTTTTTGTAATGAGTATAGTAATGCATTACAAGTAACATGCATTATGCAATCAGATAACGTTTTTTGACGTAACGAGTAAATTAATGCATTACAAGTAACATCCATTATGCAATCAAATTACTTTTTTGTTGTAACGAGTAAAGTAATGCATTACAAGTAACATGCATTATGCAATCAGATAACGTTTTTTGACGTAACGAGTAAATTAATGCATTACAAGTAACATTCATTATGCAATCAGATTACTTTTTTAAGGTAATGAGTAAAGTAATGCATTACAAGTAACATTCATTATGCAAGTAATATGCATTACGTAACAGATTACTTTTTTGATGTAACAAGTAAAGTAATGCATTACAAGTAACATGCATTTGCAATTAGATTACTTTTTTGATGTAATAAGAAAAGAAACGCATTACAAGTAACATGCAATATGCAATCAGATTACTTTTTTGTTGTAACGAATAAAAAAAACGCATTACAAGTAACATGCATTTGCAATCAAATTACTTTTTTGATGTAACGAGTAATGCATTGCAAGTAACATGCATTATGTAATTATGATGTTAAAAAGTCAAATGTATTAACTTTTTTGAAGATCGGTATTGAGAACGTTCCTCCACTAATCCTTCAGCACTTTGGTCGGACTCAAAATGGATTCCTGTGTAAAGGAAGGAGACAGCGCAGTCTTTTAAAGGTGGACAGATAACTGGACATACAAACAATGTAGGAGTGACGGGGCAAAGGGTGTTGAGATTGAGGGAGAAATCAATAGAAAATCAGCGTTTTGGGATGGCCACTCATTTATCAGATGACACGGTTAAATAGCGTTAAGGCACTAAAAATGAGAAAAATATGTCCCGTCTCGGCCATCGTATTGATCACGCGTGAATGGGCCTGTGGAAGGCTGAAGCTACTAATAAAATAAGACATATCTGAAAGTGAATCAGCCAAGAATCGATCGGGATGGTGATCAAGGCCAAAAACATCTTCACTGGGATTTAAACCCTGATACTCTGAGTCCCCCCCCATACACACGCACAAAAAACATGCTTGCACACCTCACAGGACAGACGTTTGACAGGGGTGATTCTTCTCGAATCTCGATTTGACTGGAATGGCCAACTCTGTCCAAAGATCCTGCCAGAAGCCATAAGGAATCCGGAGCTCAAGGTTACTGAGAAACCATCAACACAAGCTGGACTGTTGTCTGTCTATGCCTGAAATCATATGACCAGACAAAAGTTTGGATTCAGGACTGAATTTAGGATTTTCATGATCTTAAACCTTCCTTTTTTAAGGACCTTAAATGTGTTTGTGAGCAATGAAATTGCTATTATAAAAATGTTATGTTATGTTTAATATTGAAATGAGGTTGAAATAATGTTGAAATCTATATCTAAATGAATGTTATAGATCCCATCGTGAACGATTCATCCATGCATATATTTCTATGTACTGTACATCGCAATATGGAAGAAAAGATTGCCTCGGTTACGTAACGTCAATGACTGATGAATGGGGGTTTCACTTAGAACCCTATCAACTTCGAGATCTTAGAAAACGCCCAATGGCAGTGCCAATGCCATGGGCATGCGGAATTTGGGTATATAAGGAAGTACGCTGGCAAGATCACATTATGTTTACCTGCTGAGGAGCCAAGACTGAACTCCCGTTCCAGCGGTACAGCGAATATGGCAGAGGGATGTTACGTCTCCGTTCCCTCCTCAGGGAACGAGGGTTACATACGTAACTGAGACGTCAATGACTGACGAATGGGGGTCCCAATATAATCACGCCACTTGGCTGTCTTCCAGTGCCCTGCGTAAGAGCGAGTTCCCTGTCATAAGACTAGTACGGACGAAGGACTCCCACCTAACACAGGAATACCAAGGTATACTGGGAAGCATATTCCCGGAGGAAATGCACCAGACACCTACCCATAGGGAAGACTTAAGAATACACATATGACCCACTAAGGGCTGCATATGGAAGAACTCTGGGGTACCAGCCGAAGGATTTTTAACCCCTGGGGTGGCAAGGGCTTGCCAAAGGAAAGACACCTGCTCAAGGAGGCTTACGGCGGAAATACACATGTGGGGGTTGTCCAGAGGGGGAACCATGCACACGGAGGCACCTGGCCTGACACAAGGGTCTGGCTTAAGGGCAGACTTACTGGTGTTGGCGTCGACAGTGCTGGAGGAGCTCAGGGCTTCCAGAAGATCACCTGAGGAAAATATTGCATGTATCCAGTCCGTGGAGGGGAATGGCGAGCAAGCGAAGACACCTGAGCCTAGTCCATTACCAGCCACTTGTAGAGGCGAGTACATAGTCGGACACAAGCTCCACTCGGAGATTGTAGAATCTGGCGAATGTGTGTGGTGTCGCCAAACCTACAGCTCTGCAGATGTCTTTTAGCGGAGCGCCATGTGCTAGAGCCCAAGAGGAGGCAACACTCCGGATGGAGGATGCATGGCCGAGGGTGCATGGCCGCCCCTGCTGCTGGTAAGCCAAAAAAATGGTGTCCACTATCCAGTGAGGCAGCCTTTGCTTTGAGAGAGCCCTTCCCTTTCAGCTTCCCACCATAACAGACAAAGAGCTGGTCTGAGGTCCTGAAACACTGCGTTCTGTCTTCTTCTGTCTACGCGTACTGGACAGAGCAGTGCCAAGGCTGGGTCTGCCTTCTCCAAGGGCAGCGCTTGCAGGTTCACCTCCTGGTCTCTAAACGGTGTGGTGGGAACCTTGGGCACATATCCAGGCCAGGGTCTCAGGATCACGTGAGAATTAGCTGGCCCGAATTCCAGGCATCAACCGAAAATGCCTGCAGGTCCCCTACCCTCTTGATGGAGGCCAAAGCGATCAGGAGCGCTGTCTTCATTTACAAGAACTTAAGGTCCACTGACCGCAATGGATCGAAGAGAGCCCTCTGCAGAGCATCTAAAACTACTGAGAGGACCCAAGAGGGCACGAGGGGAGCGCTAGGAGGATTTAGTCTCCTTGCTTCCCTCAGGAACCTGATGACCAGGTCGTGCTGACTTACCGTTTAGTTCTCCATGAGGTTGTGGTGGGCAGATATAGTGACCACATATACTTTAAGGGTGGAAGGAGACAGCCTTCGTTCCAACCCTTTTTGGAGATACGAGAGCACAGACCCGATCGGGCATTTCCAAGCGTCTTCTTGGCGAGAAGAGCACCGGGTGACAAAGAGGTTCCACTTCAACGCATAGGTGTGTCTGGTAGACTCTGCCCTAGCGGAAGTGATGTAATGAGTAAAGTAACATGCATTATGTAACAGATAACTTTTTTGATGTAACAAGTAAAGTAATGTGCATTATGTAACAGATTACTTTTTTCAATGTAACGAGTAAAGTAACATGCATTATGTAATAGATTACTTTTTTGATGTAACAAGTAAAGTAATGTGCATTATGTAACAGATTACTTTTTTCAATGTAACGAGTAAAGTAACATGCATTATGTAATAGATTACTTTTTTGATGTAAGGGGTAAAGTAATGTGCATTATGTAACAGATTACCTTTTCTGATGTAACGAGTAAAGTGACATGCATTATGTAACAGATTACTTTTCTGATGTAACGAGTAAAGTGACATGCATTATGTAACAGATTACTTTTTTGATATAAGGGGTAAAGTAACATGCATTATGTAACATATTACTTTTTTGATGTAACGAGTAAAGTAACGTGCCTTATGTAATAGATTACTTTTTTGATATAAGGGGTAAAGTAACATGCATTATGTAACAGATTACTTTTTTGATGTAACGAGTAAAGTAACGTGCCTTATATAACAGATTACTTTTTTGAAGTAACGGGTAAAGTAACATGCATTTTGTAACAGATTACTTTTAATGTAATGAGTAAAGAACATGCCTTATGTAACAGATTACTTTTTTGATGTAACGAGTAAAGTAACATGCATTATGTAACAGATTACCCTTTTGATGTAACGGGTAAAGTAACCTGCATTACGTAACAGATTACTTTTAATGTAACGAGTAAAGTAACATGCATTATGTAACAGATTACTTGTTTGACGTAACGATTGACGTAACATGCATTACGTAACAGATTACTTTTTTGAAGTAACGGGTCAAGTAATGTGCATTACATAACAGATTACTTTTTGATGTAACTAGTAAAGTAACATGCATTATGTAACAGATTACTTTTTTGATGTAATGAGTAAAGTAACATGCATTATGTAACAGATTACCTTTTTGATGTAAGGAGTAAAGTAACATGCATTATGTCACTCCGAGTAACGTCAGTGACTGACGAATGGGGGTTTCGCTTAGAAGCCTATCAACCTCGATATACCCACGCAGTGGGGCGGAGTCCGCTATGCAAAATCCGCATGCCCATGGCATTGGCACTGCCATTGGGTGCT
The DNA here is from genome assembly GCA_023029165.1 of Gobiocypris rarus. Classification (NCBI taxonomy): domain Eukaryota; kingdom Metazoa; phylum Chordata; class Actinopteri; order Cypriniformes; family Gobionidae; genus Gobiocypris; species Gobiocypris rarus. The sequence goes on along the minus strand of CM040933.1, from coordinate 34,130,925 downwards.
TTCTAGATCTCAAAGTTGATAGGCTTCTAAGAGAAAAACCCCATTCGTCAGTCACTGACGTTACGTCTCCGTTCCCTCCTCAGGGAACGAGGGTTACATATGTAACCGAGACGTTACATGCATTATGTAACAGATTACTTTTTTGATGTAATGAGTAAAGTAACGTGCGTTATGTAACAGATTACTTTTTTGATGTAAGGAGTAAAGTAACGTGCATTATGAATTGGCAGTTTAGGCTGGGTTTCATCATTTCATTTGGCAGTACCAGTTGAATCAGGTCACACAGTCTCGGTTGGTTTTTCGGAAGTTAATGATCAGTTTTGCTATCTGGATGAGTTTGGGCTTATTTTAAGTCACAGTGGAACATACTTTTTTAGGTTAGGTTACTTCAGGCTTAATACTCAACACCGTTAAAGCAACGTGCCACTTCCCTGGAGCTTATATATAATTTCTCCTAATTGGATGCACTGTCGCTTCATGCAGATGCATGAATGTAGATGTGGAGCTGCATGGCAGTTGATGCTGGCGTAAGCCGGGGTCTGTAGAGCAGGACCCTACTGTCTGTGCTGCTCCTTCATTACTTAAGTGCTTTACGCTGTGATTTAATGGGTTCATTCTGCACCTCTCCGCCCTGAACTTCTGAACATGCTTTATGACTGTTGTGACTTGTTTCAAGTAGAGATTTTAAATGAGGAAATGTAAAACACGCCCTTTTGTGAGATCAGGGATCATAGAACCGGGAAAGCAGTTAACATTTAACGTGTCAACGACCAAACGAGAATGTTGTGTTTCAATTGTAATTTTTTCCATTATTTACTATGGTTCTGTTGGTTGGTGTTTATCTACACTTAAAGGCTGCATTCATTTGATGAAATGTAATATTCTCAAATTTAAAATGTTTTAGTGCAAATGTTTATATATTAATATTTATGATGTATATAATAACAATTATCATGATGCAATGGTTTGAAAAATGTTGTGCAATGAAGAATCCTGCTATATATAGTGAAGTTTGTAATAAAATTATATAAATTAGGTCTGTCAATGTTAACACGCGTTAACACATGCGATTAATTCAAAATCATTAACACATTAGAATAATTTAACGCAAAATAATAAAAAATTTAAAACATTTCATACATTAATTCATACATTTTTTTATTATGTTTTATAAATATTTTATGTAAAAAGTGTAATCTATTGAAAGCCCTAATATAAATAAATGTAATTAAATGGATATATTTATGCATTTGATACATTTCTTTAAATTCACATAGTAACCGCAGTGCATCACATTAATATAAAAGCAACATATCCAAATGTTTTTCTCGATTTTGAACAATATTTCTAATTGTTTTAATATTTAAAACTTAACATATTTATATGTTTGGCTTATGAAGTGTGCTTCTGTTAAATTTCCTTTGAATAAATGGCTTGCTTTTTTAATTGAATGCAAAGATAATTATACATTTTAAGTGTGTTTTTTTTGTTTATAGCATTCGATTCATTTAATTTTCTCAAATGTTTCCACATCATTTTGATAGTCCACTTTAGACATTTTTCTAAATACAAGTAACTAGTAAGTGTTGGGGAAAGTTACTTTTAAAGGTAATATTGCGTTACTCCCTAAAAACGTAACTAATTGCGTTAGTTACTTTCTATGAAAAGTAATGCATTACGGTTAGTTTTTCTTATCTGGGCTGGGCTTGCTTGTTTGTGTTTTAATAATAAAAATAGCATTTTTGGCAAATATAAAGGCCCTTTCGCACATTAAAATGAATAAGCCTCAAGCCTCGTGCACACCGGGGCGGTTATCCCGTGTGCTTATCACCGATGTTTAACCTCTTCTGACTAAACAAAGGCCACGGCAGGCGTGAAAGGATAATAATAAAAAAACGTGACGTGTAAAACACGGAAAAAACGGAAAAACACTCTTACCTGAGAAGAAGATGACAAAGAGGAAGTAAGCAGATGAAGAAGAAGATGCTCCGAGGCAAGATGAATGTAGAGCTGCTGGTCTCTCTGGTGTCTGAGCACAAAGAGCTTTATGACAATCAGCGACTACAACATCTCCATAAGAGGGAGTTGTTATGGACAGGAATTGCAGATCAAATAGGATCTATTTGAGGGGTAATTCTGTTTTTCAGTAAGCGCCATCTACTGTCAGGGAGTGAATATGCACGTTCACACAGCAGTTAAAATCGCTTGGGTATGAACACAAAGTCGTGTTGAAAAACGCTGGTCAATAATTGTGCGCAATAATCGTCCCGGTGTGCAGAAAATGCTAATTCACACCTACAGTAGAGTACAGTAGAGGGCGCCGCTCAGACAATAAAGCTCAGCACTCCTCAACAAAAATGAAACACAAATGTGATGTTTATCTTATGTCATTTTTGCTTATTAGTATGGATTAAATGGATCATTGAAGGTCAGCAGCAAAGACATTGGTAAATAAAGTGAGATTAAATGCATAAAGTATATTTATGTTATTAAGATATTTAATTAGTGCAGGCTTGTGTAATATTCTGAGTTTGCATTTCATTGTTTACTTTCATTCTGCGGAAAACTGAATCAGTTTTTGTGCGACGAGTAAATGCATGTTCACATTTAGTCAAGAACTACAATACCCATCATGTTCACACACATGCGGACAGGACAGCTGTCAGACAATACATTGGAAATCAAAGCAACTTGATTTGATATTTTGTTGTAAATGTAAAAGTAATGTGTTACTTTACTAGTTACTTGAAAAAGTAATCTGATTACATTACTGGCATTACTTGTAATTAAGGGTGTAACGATTCATCTACTACATCGATGTATCGATTTATATTCCTATGATCTAACTACATCGATCTGTGCTCGGCAAGTTGGCCTTCCGGATGACATATATCGATCTAACACCGTTTTAAAAGGTAATCATAATGCATTTCCCCAACACTGTAACTACATGTCAACTAACTCTCATTAGAGTATTAGTAGACTGTTTAGTAGAATAAATTGACATGTAGTTGCAATAGTTTCAGTAGAATATGTGTTTAGGAGCATCAAAATAAAGAGTTATTAGATATTAAGCAGACAGTAATACTGTAATGAGAGTTAGTTGACATGTAGTTGCAAAGTTACTTATAGTTAGCAGAATGTCTGGAGTGGACCATCGAAATAAAGTTTACCATAAAGCCATAAGAACATTATACAATCTGTTTCTTTCTGTTCATGTGGATCTGTACATCCACATATCCTAAAGAAAGGTCATTGTTGAAAGTCTAGCTGATGTAAGAGTGAATCTAATAAGCGGACAGATGGTGGAAACAGTAAATGTCAGTGCAAGTGCTGCTGGGAAAAGACTTGCACCGCAGAATGATTACGCACAAGTTTTTGAGATCCTTTCCAACATTAGCCCAAAATGTGCCCTAAATCACAGGGAGAAAAGATGAATACTTAATTTCCTGGATTTAACCGAAGAAATTTAAAACCTTTTTTCAGTTTTTCATTTTCCCATAAATCTTTTCTTTCCCGAGTTATGTGATTGTTGAAAGCCATGCCTGTAATTATTCTCTCTCCATCCACCGATCTCCGATCGCTTGCAGATATGAGCCATCAAATCCAGAGAGAGACTCTGTCTCGGGCCTGTCAGTGTGGAATTAAGCCTGGCACACTATGGGGCAAAGCTACTGTTCCCAGAATTCCTCCATAGATTCATCGGAATTTCCTCCAGTTCCCAGGTTCCAGTTGACTTCTTCCAAATGGAAGAGAAAACATCCTGTCAGTGGAAGCAGGTGTTTCATCAGTCTAATGATGTTTGCATGTGTCCGTCAGTCGTACTCAGAAGTGCTGCAAATACGCATCTTTCTGCACACGTCAGTTCTGGGAAATGAGACGCAGTCAAACAAGGTGTTGAAAAGGTGTGACGTTTTATGGGACAGTGTCAGGAAGAGCTGTCATTATGTTCTTGTCCCTCTGGTTACACCCCAGCTCGGCCTGTCGGTTTCCTTTCATTTTCTCTTTCCCGTTCATTCTCGGACCGGGCCGCAGGAACAAGATGTTCAAGATGGATGGTCCGGTTTCTCCCGACTGCCTCCCGCTGAGCCCCCTCCCAAAAGTTAACAAAACACAGCGAGCGAACTGGTATGATAATCCCACACAGGATCAGATCAAGCAGAAAATGTGCAATGCTAAACATCTACATTAGCGAAGCCGTCAGCACAAGAAACAGCTTTTTAACATTTCCTTAAGCACAACTGTTGTGCAGTATATGCTTTCCAAGAGCTCTGTGTTTGCAGAAAAGGAAATGTGGACGGGTGGGGTGGCGTGAGGGGGTCGAATCCACCAGCTGGGCTGAGAAATTGAATATACAGCTTCATTCCACAGTGTTTTTTTATTTTTTATTTTTACTGAAAATGTTTACCGTGGCAAAAAAATCCTGCTTGGGTTTTGGGTTTCTGGTAATGTGTCCTGATGACGATTATGAAACCAGAAATCCAATAGGAAAATAATTAGGAAATTAAGGTGGGGTCGATAGTGTTCGCTCCAGTGTAACGCAGGCCTGCTGTGTGTGTTTGCTGGTCAGTCCCTCTCTGCCGAGACCCTCATCCCTAATGTCACATATTGAGTTGGGCCTCTCGGAGCAATCTGTACCAACCTCCTCTGTGGATTTACCCCAGACTTTTATTTTTTTTTAATAGAAATAGCAATTTATATTTGTTTGACGGCTGTGCCCATGACTGTTCCCCCTTGCTCTCACTGGCCCGCCGTAGTTTTGCTAATTCTATCTTTCTAATGCTTCGCTTAATATATTCAGAAATCTTGTATTGCTTGGGCTGCGGATTAATAAACGTATTGCAGTTTGTCTTATTTTGTTTATTTGGCACAAGAACGATGTCCATCTTTAGAGAGTTATAAGAGATTGAGTATGTTTCTGCCAGATACAGGAAGAAAAAACATGCTTGGGTAAATCATAACTATGAGATAAATAGTCAAGATTATGACAAAAAAAAAATCACAAGAGAGTGAAAAATTATATTATATATATATATAATGACTAGAAAAGTCTAAATTGTTACAGAAAAAGTCAAAGTTATGAGTTTATCAGATAAAAAGTAAATTATGACAAACGTCATAATGAAAGTTTCATATGCAATGAAAGTCAAAATTATGACAAATTATGACATTAGTTATTGTAAATGATGAAATAATAGGTCAGAATTATGAGATGAAAAGTCAAAATTATGATAATAAAAACAAAAAGTATGATAGAGTGAAAAATGACATTAAAACATAAAAACTTATGACACAAAGTCTAAATTGTTACATGCAAAAACAATTTTAGCTAACAGTCAAAAATATGACAGAGTGAGAATGGCATTCAAATAATTAGGACTTGAAAAGGCTAATTTATTACATAAAATCAAAGTCATGAGTAAATTGAGACAAATTAAAAATTATTTTAAATTATGACATTATATTAAATTATGAGCTACTTAATTATAAGTCAGAATTATGCAATGAAAGTCAAAATTATGACAATAAAAGACATTTTTTTAAAAAAGTCAAAAGTATGACAGAGTGAAAAATGACAATTATGACATGAAAAGTCTACATTGTTACATAAAAAGTCCAAGTTATGACAAACATAAAAATTAGGACATTAATAATTAAATGATAAGATAATATGTCAGAATTATGACAGTAAAAAATGTTTACAAAAAGTCACAGGTATGAGAGTGTAAAGAATGACATTAAAACATAATTATGACTTATACACATAAAAAGTCCAAGTTATGAGTTAATTATGCGATCAAAAGTTGAAATTATGACAAAATATGACATTAAATATTATAAATGATGAGATACTAAGTCATAATTATTAGATAAAATATTAAATGACAAATTATGACATTAGTTGTTATAAATTATGAGATACTAAGTCAGAATTATGACAATACGCTTTTTCCAAAAAATATGACAGAGTAAAAATCTCATTAATTACATAAAAAGTCAACAATGATAAACGTCAACATTATGAGATTATGACATTATTTAGAATAAATTATGAGATCCTAAATCAGAATTGTGACATAAAAAGGTACAATTATTAAATTGAAAAAAAAGTCAAACAAAGACAAAGTAAAATGATAACAAAAAGTCATAATTCTGAGATAAAATCGCAATTATGACAAAAAATGTATGACATGATATCTCATAATCGTCTTTTTATGTGACCAGGACTCCTTGGTAGAAGAGGTACTGTATCTCAATGGGAGCTTCCTGAATAAATTGATTAATAAAAATCACAATTTGTGCTGTTTAAGTTATAATCATGATTCACAGGAAGTAGATTTTGTTTTATGTGGTGGACATGCATTTACATCAGGGCCATTGACTGAATTCATGGGCCCCAGGACAACATTTTACGCCCGGATAATCTAGCAATCTGTTGTTTTTGAATATGCTTGCATTTTTTATATGCAACTTCAAACAATATTTGTTACTCTACAAATCTAAACACATCCCTGTGTCCACAAACACACATCATATTCACCGATCATGTTTACCTACTGAAAAAAAATCATCAAATCTGTTCAAATGGAACAATTCTCACAAATGTTGCAGTTCAGATGAAAAGTCAATAAATGCGTTGAGATTCAGTGACAGTTAAATATGAAGGGCATCTTAACATATTTAAATAATGTGAGATATACATAAGCAAATCCTAAACATAAACTTCCTGCGTGACTCTGGTCATGGCAAGTGCACTGTGTGATTCATAACCGGCCCTCAAATCTCAACAGAGCTTCGGGGGTCAGTCGGATCAGGCTCGGATCTCAGGGCACGCGTTCAGGGCAAGACCCGGACACCAAACCAGTCATGGATGGTCGGCACCCCCGTCCCTGATCCCTGAAAGCCTTGGCCCTCAATCCAGCGGCCTGCATGGAAAAGGGTCCCTTCTTTAGTGGACGGACCTATCGTGTCCGCGGCCGGCTATTTGTCCTTGTCTAATTACGGCAGCGGGCTGCTGCTCCCTGCATGCTGATGAGTAATGGAGTGGGCCGGTAGGGGGGAGCACTGGACGGGCCAGCGGAGGGTGATTTGTGGGCCAGGCGCTCTGTCATCCGCTCGTGCCCATTTGTCTTGTTGAGGCAGAAGAGAGTGGGCCGGGGGGTGAGGGGTGCGCGGAGCGGGGCGCTCCTGAGCAGAAAATAGTTTAAGATTACTTCCCATTTTACGGCACTTTACACTCTGCCTCGCCACAATTTTGGAGCGCCGGCGAGGTGATGTAAAATATGACAGGAGCCTTGACGCCTGCTCTTTTTTCTTCACCAGGCAAGGCTGTTTTTGCCTTTGTCAGTCTGATGTGTTGATCTGTTGATTTCACACGCAGGGCAGGACAGGGTGTCTGGGTATTTTTCTCAGAGCTGTCCATCAGAGACGAGTGCAATCAATAATACCAGCCCATCGCGTTGACCCTTGTGTGTTTGAGCCCTAGATAGTGTGAATCTATTTTTAATACTGTGTTTATGTGACCTCTCATGACATTTTTAAAATGTAAATAATTTACATCAATATTTCATTTGATTTTAGTATACGGTTTAGTTCAGTTACCTCATTTTTAGCCTTTTTTAACCCTTAAATGCATGACTGTTTCACCAATCTTTCTACCTATTCGGGTCTTTAGTGACCCGGATCTGTATCTAACACTGATTGATCTCTACCTGTCACAGTAATATATAAAACTCCTGATATTAGAGTAACAGTTACAGAAGAATCAAATAAAGCATATTTCGTTTCCTTTTGGAGGTTGTAAGGGTTCAGTTTGAGCAGATGTTTTATCCCATCATCACTGTCCTCATCAGAGCTCATTTCCCAGTTCATTCAGCATCTGCCTCATATTCACCATCTCAAACACGTTCTCAAAACTATCATTTCAACATCTTCAGAATCAATATTGTGATCGCTGACAGCTTCCTCACCAGATCCAGCATCAAGTGACAGTGACAGTAATATTTGACTGCGTTCAGTTCTTGCTCTGCAGTAAATCAGAGCCATTTCAAGGTTTGCTGATGATTCTTCCTATTCTTTTGTTGTCTGCCTGCTGTAACTATGAGTGAAACATCACTTCATCATTGTGTATCAGACATCGCCACCTTTAGGAATAAAGGTGAATGGCACTTATTTAGTCATGAAAGATTAATTTATAGTTGCAGAAAAAATATACTTACACTATTACATATACACTATTAATGACTCGGGTCATTAGCGACCCAATACAATTTTTTTACAAAAAATGAATAGGAAAACAGGTATTCATTTATATAAAAAAAATACAATAAAATTTGGATTATATATATATATATATATATATATATATATATATATATTGTTTATAATAAATTGATTAAGGAACACTAAGAAGGTTCATGTCTAACTTTGAAAAAAGGAGAAGGGAAGTGAATGACGTCACAGGTCACTAAAGACACAAGGTATGCGTTTAAGGGTTAATGAGGGGTACAACAAAGAAAAGGAAAGACTATCGATTCTGCAATATTTGACATAGTAAGAGTACAGAGCTACATATCAGTGTTGAGTCCAGGCCGAGACCTGGGTCATTTGAGTCTGAGAGCAGAAGAGCGTCTCAATGATTCAGACAGTGTAAATAAGCCTTCCTTTGGGAAGCCGGGGTCAGTGTCACGCGATCATAGTGTGCTCCGGTCCAGAGACACGGTAGCACAGAGCGGATCATATGAGCAGGTCGGCACAGACCACAAAACCTATCCGCAGTGTTGTAGTACTGCAGACCTGCACCCGAGGCCATGACAACACCAAGACCACGGAAATATGCTATTGAATACTACACTACCTCTGAACTGGTTTCAGAATCTGTGAAAATGTGAATCATTTTAACAAAATAAGAGGGATCATAAAAATGCAGTGACTGTGATTCTGAGATCCATCTTTTCACACTGAGGACGATTGAGGGACTCAAACACAACTATTAAAAAAGCGTCACACATTCACTGAAGCTCCAGAAGGAAACACAAAGCATTAAGAGCCGGGGGTGAAAAGTTTTGAACAGGATGAAGATATCAAATGTTTTCTTATTTTGTTTAAATAGGATTTTTTTATTTGTTAATTTAGTACTCCCCTTCGGAAGGAACAGAAGATACGAGTCTTCCATGTTTGTCTTCCATGTTTTTTGGAAGACAAATTGCAAATTGTGTTTCGGGGTCATTTTTATAAATTCTGCGATTTTTTTTTTTTTGCCTTGTGGACTGTATGTAAACATCTTAATGTGAAATATCTTATTTAGGACAGAACTAAATAAAAAATAACATGCATTTTGTATGAGCCCTCTTATTTTGTTGAAATTATTAACATTTCCACAGATTCTGCAAGCGGTTCACATACTGTATGATGAATGTGGAAAGCACTGAATTCATACTGAAATCTTTCTGTGAACAGTATGAGACATTCTTAAAATCTTAGGCCCTGTGTACACCTGGTATTAAGATGCATTCTGGTCAATCGGATCACAAGTGGACGACACTAAATACAGGTGTAAACGGGTCTAAAGCATTTATGAGCTTGTCCACGTTCGATCACTTCCAGAGGTAGTCAGAAACACATTCAATCGTAGTGTAAACACTCATGTGATCGAATGTGTTAACACAGACACAAAAGACCGTCTCCTCTCCGCCTACTGACCTAATGCGTGAACATTATGGGATGGCACTAGCCAGACGGGATTTAGACTTTGACTGGAGACCCAAGTTTGGTTTGAAGATCTCCATTCCTGATTTCTAACACACACTCACAGCGATCGGCTGGTCTTGAGTCTGTCAGGGCAGAAACGAAAGCTGATGCTTTTTCCGTCGTCTCCGGTCGGGTTCATATTTAAATTGCATGAGCTTTTTTCATCCATTAGATCAAAAGAACTGGAAAAGCCCACCTTAAACAATCCAGGACAGAAGTTTTTGAAAGAGGACAGAAGAGACGGATTAAATCACCAGGAGTAAACAGGAATGTGTCTCCCACGTCTACTTGTGATCCGATCGACCAAAACTCATCTTAATACCAGGTGTAAACTCTGTGAATGTGTCTGATCTGTGAAGAATCTGATCTCACTGCTGCCTAGGAGAAAATTTAAATGTTCAAGAGATTAAATTTGTCATTTGTCTTTCGTACAGGGTTTTCATCTGACCATCTCATTGAACAGCACCAAGTTGAATCAATGTAAAGATGCTTAAGAATGCCAAGCACACTAGAAGACCCTCCCTGAAAGCCTGTGGAAAAACTCTGATCAGGGGCCATGTCTCCGTAACTCCTGTATTGATTTTCAGGACTTTTTCCTCTTCCACCCTGCTGCTCCCAGCCTTTTTTTTTCAGAGTAAATAAACACCAGATTTGTCATGTGCGAGTCGGTGGAAAGGGATATAGGGGCTACTAGGCCCGGGTCAGGTCTGGGTCAGAAATGATTCATACTACCATCTTATGGGTGGAGAGCTGGAGGCTCAGCCTGTGGCACTCCTCTCCTGACCCCAAATCCCTGAGCCTCTCCGGTGCTAAATCACTTCCCGTCAGCTGGCTTACGGAACAATGCAGCCCCATCACCTCCGCCGGCTGCCGTTTCCTCTGTTGTTAGTGCAGCATACGTAGCTCAGGCTGGCTGTACGCCCTGAACGCTGCCTCTCGGGATGGCTTCCAGGACAGGCTTTTGGGCAAGGAGTATTCCAGAGAAATCCAGACCTGATGACAGGGACTAACCAAGCCTTCCAAGAATCCCCATTGTTCATGGAAACAGAGGCAGTGTGGAAATTCAAGAGAGAGCTCTTGGTGACAACTCCTACAAGAACAAATCTATTTGGTTGTTTTCTCCCGGAAATTTCATCAAGGGAAAAACAGGTGGACTGCCGCCATGTCCTGTGAGCAGCTCTTACCACAACAGCTTTCCTGTATTCCCGGTTTTTGGAGCACTTGTTTTTTAGAGTTGGCTCTGGAAGGCCAATCTATCATGTCTCCTCAGTGGCAGGCAGATCAATATGTCAGTACCCAAACACCACAAACATGCTGTTATGATAATGTTGGCAGTGATCGCGTTACAGCGCAGTGAGCATAGGATCGAACCGGAGCTGTCAAAAGGGCTGACGAAAAGCATGAATCACTATTAGAGTGGCTGTGTTTACCCCTCAATCTCTTTCTGTCCCCCAACACACACACACACACACACACACACACACACACACACACACACACACACACACACACACACACACACACACACACACACACACACACACACACACACACACACACACTACCCATCACAGGAGACTGCTCAGTTTACTTTCTGTGAAAAACCTCATCCTGTGTGATTTATAAGCATTTTGAAAAGTGAGGACATGGGGAACGTCCTCATATTTCACCCTCTTTTGTAATACCTATGTCATACCCATGTCATTATACACATTTGTGTCCTGATATTTCACAAAAACATGAACACACACACACACACACACACACACACACACACACACACACACACACACACACACACACACACACACACACACACACACACACACACACACACACACACACGCACACACACACACACACACATTGGTACACTTACCAATCAACAGCTCATTTGGAGGAACACTTTTTAAATACAGATTTCTGGTTTTATTACAAAAAAACTAAAAAAAAGGTTTATCTCAATCTTTCATTAAAATATTAGGTAACACTTTAGTTTAGGGTTCAAGTCTCACTATTAACTATAATTGCTCATTAGCATGCATATCACTAGGATATTGGCTGTTATTAATGCCTTATTCTACAACCCTTAATCCATCCTATGGTGACCAGATTTTTGATGGTGGAATATGGGACGGGACGGGATGAACAGCACCCTGCCCCCTGTTCTTTTATTATTGTAGGCCTACAAAAAAGAACAAAGAAGCAAGTTATAAACAACAGGACAAAGATGATAGCGATACAAATGAAATAAACTCTTTTTCAGGTACAGTGGGTTTATTTAAGGCGAGACACTACAGGTGAATAGGAATTTTTTTAATTAGAAGATATCACTGTGAAACTTCTCAAGTTTATTACTGGCATACACATAAGAAAAAAAATGTATTACAAGTTTTGTGTAAATTAATGTTTTAATATGCACATGAGGTCTTATATACTTAAATATACGCTCATTTGCATACATTTCCAAAAACAAAATCTGGAAATTGGAAAGGACCAGGTCTAAAGTTCTTGGTTGTATTTGTTGACATATTCGATGAGAGGGCTTTTACAGATGGGATTCTGGATATCTTATTTTGTGCTTTAATTAACTAGGGAATACTGACAATAGCCTTATAAAATCAATTTTCACCATGTTTTTTGGAGTAAAAGGACCTGTAACTCAGGATATATCAACAAATCCCTCTGGAAAAGCCTAGAGAATATAGTTAATTATAAGACTGCTACTGAAGGGGATATATCTGACTCTGAGTGTGAGAAAAAACTACATTAACAAACACACACAACAACAGTCACAGAAACTGCAAACCAGCTGTTCCTGTTTGTTGTGTGTCCGTCTATGACTCATTTAATCTAATTCACTGATGGGGTTTCATCGTCTAATCTGTTATTGTTTACTTTCTTTTTACTAGCTCTTGCAAGTGACAGCTGTTGCCGTCTTTTCCGTGAACGTTTATGAGCTGATTTAGGCGTTGTCTGCATTTTCTCTCAGGCAGAGAATAAACAAGGAAACGGCAGCACGTATCATGTGACGCGTCAGAACCAATCACGGAAATTGACATCGTCCAGTCAGATGTGGTTTTCGGCTGTAGATTCCAAGGGGGTAATCCAGCTCCCGGAAAGCGTACCTTCCATAGGGGTGGCCATTGCTAACCAAGCCATCACCTGCTGTTAGCATCCCATTGACTCCCATTCATTTTGGCGTATATTTTACGAGGTGGCTAATTCGTACGAATTTGTAGGTTTTGCCTAAACCCCAGTGACGGGTAGGTTTAGGGGCGGGGTTGAGGTAGGTTATTCGTACGAATTCATACAAATTTGCCAACTCATCAAATATGTACGATTTAGCAAAAATTTGACCATTCAGGCAGAAAGAGAACTGAATTCGGGATCGTGAGCAGTCTGAGAGAGCTCTTCTGTTTTTTTTGTTTGTTTTTTATTTCCGCGTAAAACCACATTTAGTTATTTTTTCACAACTGCACATAATAACTTGATAAACTCCTTTAGTTTGTACACACACACACACACACTTCTGTGATGCGTCTGACTGACTCTCTCTAATATCCCGCCTCCACTAACTGCAAGAAGACTGACAGAAGACTGCTACTCGCTTTTATGATATGGGCCTGTCCCAGGGAAAACGGGACGTCTGATCACTCTACTTACTCCTATCCCATACCTTAACTTAACCACTACAAAAACTACCTTACAAACTATGCAGTAAATTTTGAGTTTATTAAGGCAAAAATCATAGTTATTAGTGAATACGTGTTCCCTAAACTAAAGGGCCCCACTTTATATTAGGTGGCCTTAACTACTATGCACTTACATAAAAAATAAGTACAATGTACTTACTGTGTTCATATTGTGTTGCAAAACAGTTTAAGGGTAGGGTTAGGGACAGGTGTGGTGGGATGGGTCAGTTTAAGGGTAGGGTTAGGGACAGGTGTGGTGGTATGGGTCAGTTTAAGGGTAGGGTTAGGGACAGGTGTGGTGGGATGGGTCAGTTTAAGGGTAGGGTTAGGGACAGGTGTGGTGGGATGGGTCAGTTTAAGGGTAGGGTTAGGGACAGGTGTGGTGGGATGGAGTCAGTTTAAAGAGGTAAAGTTAGGGACAGGTGTTGTGGTATGGGTCAGTTTAAGGGTAGGGTTAGGGACAGGTGTGGTGGGATGGGTCAGTTTAAGGGTAGGGTTAGGGACAGGTGTGGTGGGATGGGTCAGTTTAAGGGTAGGGTTAGGGACAGGTGTGGTGGGATGGGTCAGTTTAAGGGTAGGGTTAGGGACAGGTGTGGTGGTATGGGTCAGTTTAAGGGTAGGGTTAGGGACAGGTGTGGTGGTATGGGTCAGTTTAAGGGTAGGGTTAGGGACAGGTGTGGTGGGATGGGTCAGTTTAAGGGTAGGGTTAGGGACAGGTGTGGTGGTATGGGTCAGTTTAAGGGTAGGGTTAGGGACAGGTGTGGTGGTGTGGGTCAGTTTAAGGGTAGGGTTAGGGACAGGTGTGGTGGTGGGTCAGTTTAAGGGTAGGGTTAGGGACAGGTGTGGTGATGGGTCAGTTTAAGGGTAGGGTTAGGGACAGGTGTGGTGGTGTGGGTCAGTTTAAGGGTAGGGTTAGGGACAGGTGTGGTGGTGGGTCAGTTTAAGGGTAGGGTTAGGGACAGGTGTGGTGGGATGGGTCAGTTTAAGGGTAGGGTTAGGGACAGGTGTGTGGGATGGGTCAGTTTAAGGGTAGGGTTAGGGACAGGTGTGGTGGTGTGGGTCAGTTTAAGGGTAGGGTTAGGGACAGGTGTGGTGGTATGGGTCAGTTTAAGGGTAGGGTTAGGGACAGGTGTGGTGGTATGGGTCAGTTTAAGGGTAGGGTTAGGGACAGGTGTGGTGGTATGGGTCAGTTTAAGGGTAGGGTTAGGGACAGGTGTGGTGGTGTGGGTCAGTTTAAGGGTAGGGTTAGGGACAGGTGTGGTGGTGTGGGTCAGTTTAAGGGTAGGGTTAGGGACAGGTGTGGTGGTGTGGGTCAGTTTAAGGGTAGGGTTAGGGACAGGTGTGGTGGTGGGTCAGTTTAAGGGTAGGGTTAGGGACAGGTGTGGTGGTGTGGGTCAGTTTAAGGGTAGGGTTAGGGACAGGTGTGGTGGGTCAGTTTAAGGGTAGGGTTAGGGACAGGTGTGGTGGGATGGGTCAGTTTAAGGGTAGGGTTAGGGACAGGTGTGGTGGGATGGGTCAGTTTAAGGGTAGGGTTAGGGACAGGTGTGGTGGGATGGGTCAGTTTAAGGGTAGGGTTAGGGACAGGGACAGGTGTGGTGGGATGGGTCAGTTTAAGGGTAGGGTTAGGGACAGGTGTGGTGGTGTGGGTCAGTTTAAGGGTAAAGTTAGGGACAGGTGTGGTGGTGTGGGTCAGTTTAAGGGTAGGGTTAGGGACAGGTGTGGTGGTGTGGGTCAGTTTAAGGGTAAAGTTAGGGACAGGTGTGGTGGTGTGGGTCAGTTTAAGGGTAAAGTTAGGGACAGGTGTGGTGGTGTGGGTAAGTTTAAGGGTAGGGTTAGGGACAGGTGTGGTGGTATGGGTCAGTTTAAGGGTAGGGTTAGGGACAGGTGTGGTGGTATGGGTCAGTTTAAGGGTAGGGTTAGGGACAGGTGTGGTGGGATGGGTCAGTTTAAGGGTAGGGTTAGGGACAGGTGTGGTGGTGTGGGTAAGTTTAAGGGTAAAGTTAGGGACAGGTGTGGTGGTATGTGCATTAATTGCATTGTATCAAATTATTAATTAAAATGTTAGTACATAGTAGTTAAGGACACCTAATATAAAGTGGGTCCAACTAAAGTATGAACAAATATTATCCACCTTTGAAGCAACTTCCTTTGATGGCTGGCTTCATTCTGGTATGTAACACACCTCTGTTCACAATCCAGGAAATTCCCAATGGATAAACTCAAGTCCCACTCTGCATTTCTCATTAAGTATTCTGCTTCGCTCAGAAAATGGGTTTTGAACTGTTTCACGTTGACTTCAACCTCATTTAATTGCACTGTGAACTGAAGTGCACCTTAGGGCTCTTTTTAACGATCTGAAGCACATGGCGCAGGTGTGCTTAGGCGTGTCCGAATACACTTTTGCTACTTTAACGACAGAAAAAACGGTCGGTGCCCATGGCTGAAAGTCTGAACACTTATCTTTTCTTTTTAATATTTTAATATAAAATGTTTGTGTGCTGTGAGTGTAATAAGCAGCGTGTACGTGCGTTGTGCACCCACCTATAGGCGCATATTACTAGCGCACCCTTTAAAGGTGTCATGAACTGGCTTTTTTTACTACTGTTGTCTGAGGTCAACTTATGACGTTTGCATGGTTTTTCCATTCAAAAACATCATAATGAATAACTACACTGTAAAAAATTCTGCTGTGATTTTACAGTAAATTACTGGTTACTAGTTGCAATACTTTCACAGTAATTTACAGTAAAATGTTTAATGTAAATTACAGTAAAATGACAGTTGTATACAGTGATTCCACTGTTAATGATATCACATCATTACTGTAATTTCACAGTGCATAACTGTATAAATACAGCTATCAGCTGTAAATTGCACAGTAATTTATTTTTCATCTGTAAAATGAATGTAGCTAGTAAACTGTAAACTTACAATTAAATACAGTAATGCAATATGATGACAGACTAGTAGTAAAAAAAAGAGATGAAACAAAACTTTTCACAATTGATTTTTTTTTACAATTGATACAACAATATCAAACAAACATGTTGCATTATGTTAGGACTACATGCCAAAGTCTAACAAAAATAAAAATGTTCCAAGCTTGGGAAAATTATTGATACATTCTGGCAAACCCAGAAGAATGAGACAGATTGAAGGGTTAGTTCACCCAAAAATGAAAATTCTGTCATTAATTACTTACCCTCATGTCGTTTGACACCTGTGAGACCTCTGTTCATCTTCGGAGCACAAACTAAGATATTTGAGTTGAAATCCGATGGCTCAGAAAGGCCTCCATTGACACCAATGACATTTCCTCTCTCAAGACCCTAAAAAAAGTTTTTTTTTTTAGAAAATGGCCGATGTTTTGGCTAGATAAGACGCTATTCCTCGTCTGGGATCGTGCAGAGCCTCTGAAGCCCTTCCTTTGAAGCTGCATTGATTTGGACCTTCAACCATTGGTTCCCATTGAAGTCCATTATGTGGAGAAAAATCTTGTTTTCCTCAAAATGTTTTATTTATTTTCGACTGAAGAAAGAAATACATGAACATCTTGAAGTAGATGTAAGGGTGAGTAAATTATCAGGACATTTTCATTTTAAAGTGAACTAATCCTTTAAACTTAAAAAAGTGAGTTTATTTAAAGAAATGCGCATTTGAAAGTGAAAAATGTTGCACGTTCTCAAGGTTTGAGTTCATTCATGACTCGCTGTTTCAGAGCAGTTCGCAATAATGTGCAGTACTTAAAGGAATAGTTAACTCAAAAATGAAAACCAATTATCTTTTTTTTTTTTGTAAAAACAAAACAATAGTTATGTGTCCCTGTAATGCACGCTCGTTCAAGAGTCACATAATAGCATCATGTAATCATCATGGTGCTGAAGCAGGTTATTCAACCTCTTTCCTTAAGACTAGGCGATTTCCTAGGCAGATATTGACTTTGGACTATACTATGGGGAAGCACAGGTGAAGCACTGCTACTTGGTCGCAGAGATATCACAGCTCTCATCCTCTGGATGTTGAGCGATCGCAATGTGTTGTGTGATATCTCTGCACCCAAATAGCAGTGCTTCGCCTGTGCTTCCCCATAATATAGTCCCAAATTAATATCTGCCTAGGAAATCGCCTAGTCTTAATCTGCATCGCTATTTGTATTCGTAGTGAAAACGCAGGTCACAAGAAGTAATTAGGTGGGTTTATTTTTTTTTAATCACTTTTGCTCGGGACATGCTAGCTGACAACATAGGAATCCATTCATTATGCTAAGCTAAGCTAACAGCGACCCTGCCAAACTAAAACAATGCATGCACTGAGACAAAAATGCCTTTGCCCACATATCTAAATGTAGGAGAGAGGCTGAATAAGCCCTATTTCTAAAAACGGTGGAGTGTTCCTTTAAGGTACTGGACACAGCTAGGTTTGACCAGTAGTATTCTAAATGACGTTGGTAGGGCCCTATGATTTCAGTGATGCAGAAAATGCGAAGGGAATCATGGAATACAGGTATAAAAATTAGGACTGCACAATAAAACTGCACACGATTCGGCAAAGGCTGAAATTATGATTACAATTTAAATTAAACCATTCAAGTGGAATCCATTAAAATTAAAACAGAAAAAATGTAATTTGTGAAAATTTTTTACTGATTTTATAGGGCCTTACGTTAGGAATCAGGCGAGGTGTGCTCGGCAATCCTTTGGTCATCCTTTGAATGTCGGCAGCTGTGGCAGATGGCTGTAAATTAAGTTTTTACAGAAAAAATTGATACAAGGGGGTGCAAAGTACACTGTGACGAGAGTTACGGTTCACCCAATATTTTGATTTTGTTCACCAAAAAATTTCTTCAATATTTATTCACTTCTCTCTTAAGACTTTATAAATGTATATTTCATGAAACATAGCAAACTGAAAGGGTGAGGAAAGCAGAATAAAATAATATTAAGATACCAAAGAAAAGGATATAGTAAATATAAAAGTAGCCTACATTTGAAGTGACATTACAGAAAATGGTGAATAATATCTCAGAAATTATCTTTTCGTGGCGTGCGTCGTCTTTGAATTGAAATTCACAGGAATTAAAAATGGATTACCCTGATATTCCATAACTGCTTAGAAAGCCATATTTTTTTTTAACAATAGGCACATTCTATTTACCTCGTAGCCATACCTTAATTCCATCCGATATCGTCAGTGCTGAGAATACCTTCCTGCGTCGTCAGCGCTTGCGAACTGAGAGCTGTTGTGAGATGGAACAAAGAGAGCATATCAGATTTAAAGTATCGACTTTTTGCTGAACCACGTTATAAAATAATTTCAAATAGGTTAAATGATTACAATACTTTTTTTTAAAGAGAGAGCAGTTACTTACACGTAAAGTAGCCAGTTACATAAAGTAGCCTGAAGATGGCGCCTTCGTTCTCAGCTGAAAACCCTATTTTTACAGTAATTTGCGGTCATTTCACTGCAGATAGTTAATAGTCAGTGAGCGAGTCCACATTACAGTGATATTACAGTAAAACAATCAAAACAGTTTTTTACAATAAAATACTGTTTTGATTGTTTTACTGTAATATAAGCTATTTCTACCCTGGTTTTGAGGCTCTCTCCTGAACTGAAGACTTGGAAGTAAACACCCACAGCTAGGATTGGATAAGATTTGCATATTTAATGAGCTTCAGCTCCCTTGTCAGTTCATGTGAGGGATTGTTTTGAAATCGGCAACCGGAATGATTCATCCCACAGGGCTCTCAAGATGTATTTATCAAACAAACACAATGATTTATCTCTCATCCACCCGCGATTGATTGGAATAGTTTTTTTTATTTCTTGGCCCGCCAGATCGGTGGATACAAGCGCAAACCGCACACACAGGCACGCGCTCATCAAATATCAAGTCAAGAGAGTGAACAACGCAGATAAAGAAAGCGAATGTTATTTCACTATTAAAAATTCACCGGCCTTCCGATGGGCTTACATTTTGGTAGCACGTCTGGAAAACACATAGCCCCGGGACGTTGGACTTTGCGAGCCCTGGTCCATACATATCCGAGTCTGCTCCCGAATCGCAATGAACCAATAAATAAAGGATTCTCCAGCCTGTGACAGCGTGCTAAGGTATGTTCTGTTACACATGTACACATAATCAAAACGATCTGTAACAATGCAATACTATCACATTTAAAAACATGTTTTACTCACATAAGTGTGTTTCACCATTCCTGTCGAATCCGATATAGAAGGCACAGCATTGTGTTTTAATCTCAATATGTCTGCAAATCCAGTCTCGACCTGTGTCTTGTTTATGTGATGCCCACTAAAGTGTTATCACATTTGTGGTAATTTCTGTAATTTTATAATTAATGGTTTTGAATATTTGTTCAGGGGTAATGAACCTGGCGCCACCAACCTTTCATTAAAATATTTCATATAGCGATCAGGAGTAATTTTGGAGTTTCGCCAGCAGGGGGTAGTGTGGCGCTTTTTGTGCTCAGGGGCTTACGTCAGTTTGGTCTGCTTTGCGGTAGTCCTCTTTCTGCTGAGCGAGATGAAAAACAGTCGCATCGTTTACCCTGTCTCATTTATTTCTCCTGTTTTCAGAGAGAGCATATAAGCCGTTTATGTGGTGCCGGCCGGTACCTGTTTATTGGGGGCTCGTCCGGGATTACTTCCACCTTGTGGCCGGAGGCTGATCTAGTGATACTGCAACCTTGGACCAAAAGTGACCCGATGCAACCAGCTAACTGCAGCCAGTGAAAAAGATCTCCAGATACCATTGATGCTGTCTACGGACATTGAGGTGAAAAATTAATGACTGTGCCATGCTGAAATCACCACCCATCAAGAACAGAGCGTGAATTTGGATCCTGGACTCTTGTGACCAAGTGCGAGGAATTGGGAAGCAGTATGGCGGATAGTGAGAGGAAAAGGTTGGTGTGGGCCATCAAAAAGACCCTTCTCACTCTCTCTGTTGATGAACTGTTCCAGATTGCCAAGTCAGTGGGTCCAGTGCCAGGAATGGATGAGTCTCACGTCAAGTCGACAGATGAGGAGGGTTGTTTCGAGTATATTTGCAGTTTCATGTCCATTGAGCCTTTACTGGAGTTAGGGGATTCTGGGATGGCACATTTATTAAACTTAAGGGAGTTAATTGACATAGTCATCCAGGGTCGTGCTTCACAAGCTGCTGTAGCAACTGATGTATTGGGCAGTGGGGATGTAAGTCATGCTGATGATAATGTTAACCCAACTGATGATAGCGATGCTACCGATATGGGAATTGTTAATACAACCCACATGGCACTATCTACAGCTAGTGACACACATGACACAGAGCTGCAGAAAATACTAACTAGTTATGAGGAGCTGAGTAAGAAAATTATGCAGTGAAAACAAACACCCACTCCACAGTCGGTACCTCAGTCATCTGTAAAGATGGGACACACCACCCAGAGTAGTAATGTAGTACATACCAGAGGTTTAAGTGAACACTCAACACCATTAACACATGACAAGTTGCTCTCTTTAAGAGAGTTGTCTTACCTTCATCGTAGGGAGCTGAAGATCCAGGGGGGTCAGATTGGAGACCAGGGGTCAGATCTTAGCTATAACAGTGTCTGTCGGCAAATTGAAGATGGTTTAAAGGAGCAGTTCAGTGATGCAGAGGTTGTAAGAGCCGTCCTCAAAGTCATCAAGACAGGAACTTTTAAATACATGTTGATGAATAAGGATGATCTGACTGTAGAAGAGCTAAAAGCCTTCCTCCACTCCCACCTGGGTGAGCAAAGTAACATCGAGCTGTTCCAGGAACTCATGTGCACCAAACAAAAAGACAATTAGACACCCCAACAGTTCCTATACAGAGTCATAGGACTTAAGCAGAAGATCATGCTGGCCTCTAAACACGCTGACACAGATGTTAAGTACAGTGCAAGGACAGTGCAGGATGTGTTTCTCCACACGGTGTATCAGGGCCTAGGGCATAAACATGATGATGTCCGCAGAGAGCTGAAGCCATTGCTGGCAGACACCAGAGTATCGGATGAGACTATCTTAAAACAAATGAAGAAAGTGATGTGTGATGAAAGTGAAAGACAGCGAAGGCTAGGTCCCACCACCCACCAAAGACTAACAAATGTGCACAGTGCTCAGTCTGAAGTCAATGCTGCGCAGTGTCCTAGTGTAAAGGAGAAGGAGAAGGCACAAAAAATAGATGTAATCCAGCAGTTAACTGAAAAACTTGAACAACTTACAAGTACAGTTAAGCTCATGAGACAGTCAATGCAGACACAGGTGGCGAGACAGTTAAATCTAAATGGGAAATGTAGAGGAGACCGCAGGAGAGAGAAACCATATGGCTGTGACAGTTGCGTGGAGCAAAATCGTCCCAATTGCCCTCACTGTTTCCACTGTGGTTAAGATGGCCACCGGGCAGTGGGCTGTCTAAAGAGACCAACACGTCAGGGAAACTGGAGCAGCTCCCTGCTGAGGGACAAACAGTGACCGGGTCTCAGCGAACGTCCCAACTTGACACTTGTCATACTGATCAGCCTGGAGTTGAAAGACTAAAAGAAGACAAAATAATGGAAAAGAGAAGGAAACAAACAAAGAAGACAACCAATCCACTCATTTATGATTTACCCCACAGCAAAAGGGAACGTCTAGCCAAGCTCATTGGAAAGAGAGTAATAGTGCGGTATCAACACCTATTGACGCCCGTCCATCGTCATGGCAACCTCCTATCCACCTCAGGCACCTTGATGATCAACAAAGGGAAAAAGTCAACAAAATGCTGTGTGAAGAAGCTGGGGCTTTGCACGTGACAGCGATGACATTGGATGCATACCAAGCTTACAAATGTCAATTACCCTCACAGATGAAATCCCTGTCCAGAGAACATACTCAGCAGTCCCGAAGCCACTGTTTAAAAAGGTAAAGGAGTACGTGCAGGAGCTGCTGATGAGAGGCTGGACTGTAAAAAGGATGGCAGCCTACGTCTTTGTATTGATTATCGCCTCCTGAACAAAAAAACTGTGCCTGATCGACATCCACTACCCAGAATACAAGACCTGACAGACACACTGGGGGGCTACACCTGATTTAGCATTTTGGACCAGGGAAAAGCTTATCATCAGGGTTTCATCGCTGAGGGTTCACGTCACCTGACTGCCTTCGTCACTCCGTGGGGCCTCTATGAATGGGTCCGTATCCCATTTGGACTCTCAAATGCCCCAGCCGCATTTCAGCGGAGCATGGAGGAGGTGCTAGGCACCCTCAGGGATGAATGCTGCATCCCTTATCTGGATGACGTGCTTTCTTATGCGAGAACATTCGATGAGCATGTGGAAGCCCTCTGCAAAGTGCTCCAGGCTCTTCAATAGCACGGAGTAAAATTGAGACCTGAAAAATGTGAGCTCTTCAGACAAGAAGTCAGGTACGTGGAGCGCCTTGTGTCAGCTGATGGTGTCAAGATAGACCCATGGGACCTTGAGGCAGTCAAAACCTTGACAAGCAAGACCCCGCAGACAGTTGGTGAAGTAAGGAAACTGACCGGCTTCTTGGGATATTATCGCTCCTACATCCAGGATTTTTCCAGGATCGCAAAACCAATCTATGAGCTTCTCCAAACTAAGTCAGGGAAAATCACCTAACGCCCACAGCTGCCTTCCCGACAGCCTGTTGACTGGACCGCTCAACATCAGGAAGCTTTAGAGCAACTGGTTACTCTCCTTATAACCCCACCAGTCGTAGCATATCCTAATTTCAACCTACCTTTCACGCTGCATACAGACGCCTCAGACAAGGGCCTGGGGGCTGCCCTCAAAACTAAACGCTGTTGGTCATCGGTGGGTGGGAGAACTCTCAGATTTTCAGTTCGACATCAGGTATAAGCCTGGAAAATCAAATGTGGATGCAGACACACTGTCTCGGCTCCCTTTGGACATGGGGAAATATGAGGTGGCTTGTACAGAGGAGTTCTCGAACGAGGCAGTGCATGTTATATGGGATGGGAGTAAGGCAGCAGAACGGAAGGATGTGGCCTGGGTTGCAGCACTAATCATGTGTTCCCCAGATCATCCATCATAACCTCATTGTCACCTGCCAACTATCAGCCATGATGATCTTGTTAAGGCTCAAAGAGAGGATCAAGCAATAGGCAAGATTATTGAGTTAAAGGAGTCAAACTCAAAACTGACTGATGACATACGTCAAACTGTAAGTGGAGCCACTCGAAAACTGCTGCATGAGTGGAGTAAGTTGCAACTGGAAGATGCTTCCTTTACAGAAGGACAAACCAGCAAAAGCAGCTAGTCCTCCCTCTGAAACACAGGCCGATTGCTTTGAAGTACCTACACAATGAGATGGGTCATGTAGGCATAGAAAGAGTGCTCCATCTTGCCCGGGAGAGATTTTACTGGCCCCTTATGGCTAAAGAAATTGAAGACTATGTCACCCGAAAATGCCCCTGTATCAGGTTTAAGAAACCCACAACACATACGAGAGCTCCTATGGGTAGCATCACATCTAACTTCCCTTTAGAGCTTGTGAGTATTGACTATTTGCATCTGGAAATCAGTTGCGGGGGATATGAATATATTCTAGTAGTACTTGATCATTTCACTAGATTTGCCCAGGCATATCCCACAAAGAATAAGAGCGGGAAAACAGCTGCTGAGCGCATCTTCAATGATTTCATACCCTGGTTCGGATATCCATCCAAGCTACATCATGGCCAGGGTCGTGAATTTGATAACAAACTGTTCCAATCATTACAGCGGTTGGCAGGGGTTAGACACTCGCGGACGTCGCCCTATCACCCACAAGGCAACCCAGCTGAGCGGTTGAACCGCACCATCCTCCAGATGTTAAGGACATTGACTGACAGTGAAAAACTACAGTGGTAGGATCACCTCCCGCATGTTATACATGCACCAGACATGAGTCAACTGGCTACTCACCGTTTTTTCTCCATTACGGCCGTCACCCACATCTCCCAGTCGACTTGCTGTTTCGATTTGTTGTAGAAAGGGAACCATACTCACCTAGAGGATTTGCAGAGAAATGGGCTAAAAAGATGTCAGAAGCTTACCGCATTGCTGGCGAGAACAGCAAAAAGTACAGTGCAAGGGGAAAAGTGACATATGACAAGAAAGCAAGAGGGGTTGTACTGCAACCAGGGGACAGAGTTTTAGTCCGGAACCTCAGTGAACGTGGAGGGCCGGGGAAATTAAGGGCATACTGGGAGAAGACTATATACATAGTCGGATGTCAACTTGCTGAGAACCCAGTGTACGTTGTCTGTCCTGAAACTGTATACAAACAGAAAAGCAGGACACTGCACCATAATCTCTTGTTGCTGGTGAACGACTTACCTGTCAATGTCATTCCACCTGACATCAGATCGATTCCTGAAAAGAAAACACATAACAGACAAAACCAAGAGAGAAGGACAGACACTCAAAGACAAGTGAAAATGATTCAGATGAAGATTCTGGCTCGGGATACTGGTTAAGGAGACCGACCGAAAGGATAGAGGAAATACCTGTTGCCTACCTGGATCAACTCACCAGGTATCCAGCGATTCAGGGGTCAGGACCAGAACCTGAAAGGAGAGAAAGTCATACTGTACCTGAACACTGCCAAATCCGACTGAGAAGAGACACCATGCTGATGAAAACCTACCTTTAGCCACTGGACCTGTGGAAGGGGAGGAAGACAATGGACACCAAGACTCTGACCCAGAAGCTCGACCTTTGACCCCTCCTGTAGAGAACACTCAGTCAGATGTTAGAAGGTCCATTCGTGAGAAGAGGCCACGCCGTTTTCTCACATATGAGTCATTAGGTGAGCCATCAGTCCAGACGCACGCCACAGTTAACTCAGTGACCGGATACACAGCACGCTATATGCCTGTCATAGAAGCCTCTCATCACACTACACCTGCACACTCACTCTTTCCATACATCATGCCTCTCTGTATGCCCTATTCACGCCCACTCCTTCACTCCCAGACACCATACATGCCATACCCTTACCAAGCACCAGCCACATACATTCCACCTACCATGCTTGTTTATTGAATAGAGATTTGAGAATCAAGGTAAAAAAAAAAGGGATTAAACGGTTTGGAGATATAGATTTTTGGAAATGTCGGGAGCCATTCTTCTCTGTCAGGGAGCGTGTGATGCCCATTAAAGTGTTATCACATTTCTGGTAATTTCTGTAATTTTATAATTAATGCTTTGAATATTTGTTCAGGGGTAATGAACCTGGAGCCACCATCCTTTCATTAAAATATTTCATATAGCGATCAGGAGTAATTTTGGAGTTTCGCCAGCAGGGGGTAGCGTGGCGCTTATTGTGCTCCGGGGCTTATGTCAGTTTGGTCCGCTTTGCGGTAGTCCTCTTTCTGCTGAGCGAGATGAAAAACAGACGTATCGTTTGCCCTGTCTCATTTATTTCTCCTTTTTTCAGGTTGGTGGAATAGTAAATTACCTGAAGTATAAAATACTGACATGTTGCTGAAGGTTTTAATGTCCGCTAAGAAGGCTGTTTTATGAATATGTGGACATATATGTACATATAGTAGTAGCCGCATTTTCGCGCCTGTTAATGTCACCTGTTGCTACTAAAGTGATGGATAGAGTTTAATTGTTAGCTCTTTGAACATTTTTTTGTAAAGTCTTAATACTTTTGAAATGTGCGATGTTATGTAATAGTTTAAAGCCAATGTTAAAAACGAATGTAAGATATTTTAAAAGTGTTTAAAGACGAGTTAAAAATCTGTTAGCTCATGCATTTTGGGGAAGAGGAAAAATGACTTTAGCTGGAAATGGAAAATGCATTTAAGAACCATATGTAAGTGCAACTTACGCTATGTTTTATTTTGAGTTGGAAAGAGACAATTTACAGGGTAACAGTGGTTATTGTCAGTATTTGCTGAAAGATGAAAAAAAGACAAATTGTATTTTATTTTGAAAACGTGTTTATTTCATATTGAATATTGAACATTGAGTGTTTGTGACAGAGGATTTAAATTGTGAATGTCTAATAAATCCTATAGTCCTCTTTCTGCTGAGCGAGATGAAAAACAGACGCATCGTTTGCCCTGTCTCATTTTTTATTTCTCCTGTTTTCAGAGAGAGCATATAAGCTGTTTACGTGGTGCCGGCCGGTACCTGTAACATTTACAAATGATTCCGTGGTGAAATTAAGCAAAAAAATGTGCAATGTTTTACGCACGTGAGCTGGATATTCATTAAAAATAAAGTTCACCCATGCATTTCTGATATTAGAATCCGAAGGAAGCTTATGCAGAGAATGTGTGCTTCCGCAACCAGGCACAGCACAATATTTTGCTATCTTCGGCATATTTATTGCTCAGTTGTGCGATCCGTTTATCTCCATGAGTTGGTGGGCGGGGCTACAGAAGCAGGCGTACACATTTATCTGTTGAGGCGTCGTTTCCCCATTCTATTACATCATTGATCAGTATACATTTGTCGTTTGCTGGGCCTGGTGTCAATAAAAGCTTTTCTAACAAGGACGTTTTCAGCTCTGAAACTTACAGGATATTCTTATATTACCATGACCTTTAATATATCAAAGACTCAAGGGAAAGTTGATTTCTCAATTCATCACCCCTTTAAATAACACAAGAAATACTGCGCTATTGACTTTAGACCAGGTTTTTGTTGGTCAATGGCGCAGTGATCAATGCACCTGAGCATGTGAAAATGATAACTGTGTTGGGCTGAAACTAGCAAAAAATACTTGCGCCGTGCCTGGGGTCGCATTGATAGGGCCCTCAATGTGCACGTATCGCTTCTGAGTTTACTAATCATATTGTACACAAGACATATGTTCTTCATTTTTTTTTCTCTTAATTTTAATGTTCTTGGGATGTGAAGGATCAATGATTTTGCCTACCTGCTTTCTGGACCTTAATTTGCAAGGGTCCTAGACAGATGGCAACCTGCCTCCATTGACTGAGCAGAACTGAATGCAACTGTATGGAGGAATTGAATAGGTTACACTTTATTTCGATGGTCCACTCCAGACATTCTGCAAACTAAAAGTAACTTTGCAACTGCATGTCAACTAGCAGTCATTAAAGTATTAGTAGACTGTCTGCTTAATATCCAATAACTCTTTGTTTTTTATGCTCAACAGTTATTCTACTGACTATAAGTAACTTTGCAACTACATGCCAACATATTCTACTAAACCAAACCCTAACAGGCTACTATTACTCTAATAAGAGTTAGTTGAACTGTAGTTGCAAAGTTACTCATAGTTAGAATGTCTAAAGTGGACCATCCGAATAAAGTGTAACCACTAGACATAGTCAATTGTTCACCAACCCGTTAATATCCTGTGGAACTATGGACTCTAGAGCCACTTGACCTGTGGTGGCTCTAGTGACCTCTGTGGTCCTGTTAATATGAAAGGACACTAGAAGACTCATCTCTGTATTCCTTCACTCAGCTGCATCAGGACATCTGCTGTTCTACCTCCTGTCTGTCTGCATGCGGCTTCATTCATCCAGAGCAAATGCAGCTGCACAGGCTCTGTGAGAACTCTGCTATTATAATACTGTGATGAAATAAGTGAGGAGATAGAGCTGATAAAAGCAGTTCCCTTTCGTTCAGTCACTCCGAGTAACGACAGTTTCTGATGAATGAGCTAAACCCCCATTCGTTAGTCACTGACGTTACGTCTCCGTTCCCTCCTCAGGGAACGAGGGTTACATCCGTAACCGAGACGTTTCTCTCTCTGTAGGTTCCAGCAAACAGTGGCGCCCCTGCCTGGCGCACACTGCACATCCTGATATAGCCAGCACCTCATGGCATTTCATAACTTTTACTGTTTGGCAAATTGGTGGCTAGTTACGTTTTCCAGTGAGATCAGAATAGATTTCTAAAACATGTATGTTAATATTTTTTTTTAGAAATTTTTCTTCGAATATAAGCATGAACATATACATGGAATTTTTTTTTTGCAGAAATTGATTTGAATATACATTAAATATTACAATACATACAATCCCCTTGTAATACAGTCCTTTGATTTGGGAAGAAGACGGCAGGAACCGGCAGTGAACGTTTAACAAGACTTTAATAAATAAATAAACTGAACGAAAGTAACGCGGGCAGCCCCTCACGGACGACTTCCACGCACACACATAATAACAGAACACAACGTAAAGTCCAGGCCTGGTCCTCTTTCGTCCTTCACTGGTGTCGCTCGGCCTTATATGCCTCCGAGCTCAGACTGGTGTGCCTCGCAAAAAAAAATAGACTTGGTCACCCCCCCCCACGGGGGCCCAATCTATCGAGAGCGACAGGACGAGAGAGTGGAGAGAGAAAAAAATAATAATTCTGGTCCGGTTCTCGGACACACTGCCGCTTGGTCCTCAGCCAGCCAAGAGGCTCTTCCTTTGCGGTGCCATGTGATGGTACTGGACACTCGGTGGACGGCTCGATCCTCCAGGGCAGCCAGCAGCGAGCCCCGCGCTCCCTGCTCCTCCCCATCATGGCAGATGGCAGCAGGCTCCGGCCCACAGCGAACGCCGGAGACTCCTCCGCTCCCTCTAGGACAGCCGCCGCCCCACCTCAACCCAGGGGCATGGAGTAGAGCTTTCCGTTCCACCGGTCTTCACTCGCTCCAGCACCAGAGCCACTCACGGCCTTCATTCATCCGCTCTGCCCGAACTCCTCAGCACTGCGATCCCCCTCAGCAGCGAGGGCTCTCCGGCAACATGTCCCTCCTTCCTCCTGGGTTTCAGCACCAATGTAATACTGTTCTTAGAGATGGGAAGAAGGAAGCGAGAACCGGCGAACGTTTAACAATACTTTAAGAAATATTTAATTTCATCACTCTCATTTCTGTCACTCTCCTCATGTTCATCACTCTTTCTTTTTCTCTCAGTCTCCTTCTTTTGCCCTTGTCTCTTCCCCTCCTTAAGCTGAGCTCTGGCTGATAGTCTTTTCATTGTTTAACATTTCTATCCTAAAACAGCTGTCAAATATTAAATGTTTAGTTTACCAATACTTTTACCAATACCAATAACAATACTTTAAGAAATATTTAATTGGAGAGAGAAAAATAATAATTCTGGTCCGGTTCTCGGACACACTGCCGCTTGGTCCTCAGCCAGCCAAGAGGCTCTTCCTTGCGGTGCCATGTGATGGTACTGGACACTCGGTGGACGGCTCGATCCTCCTTCACCTTCTGGCGGCCGGCGGTGGCTCCTCCAGTTGAGGGCAGCCGGCAGCGAGCCCCGCGCTCCCTGCTCCTCCCCATCATGGCAGATGGCAGCAGGCTCCGGCCCACAGCGAACGCCGGAGACTCCTCCGCTCCCTCTAGGACAGCCGCCACCCCACCTCAACCCAGGGGCATGGAGGAGAGCTTTCCACTCCACCGGTCTTCACACACTTACAGCACCAGAGCCACTCACGGTCTTCATTCATCCGCTCTGCCCGAACTCCTCAGCACTGCGATCCCCCTCAGCAGCGAGGGCTCTCCGGCAACATGTCCCTCCTTCCTCCTGGGTTTCAGCACCAATGTAATACTGTTCTTAGAGATGGGAAGAAGGAAGCGAGAACCGGCGAACGTTTAACAATACTTTAAGAAATATTTAATTTCATCACTCTCATTTCTGTCACTCTCCTCATGTTCATCACTCTTTCTTTTTCTCTCAGTCTCCTTCTTTTGCCCTTGTCTCTTCCCCTCCTTAAGCTGAGCTCTGGCTGATAGTCTTTTCATTGTTTAACATTTCTATCCTAAAACAGCTGTCAAATATTAAATGTTTAGTTTACCTACTTACATCTCACACCGTTTACTGAAGCGTCGCACGACTCGCGCTTCAAAATGCGAATTCGCACTCAGCAGCTTCTGTGAACACAGAGCCTGCCTACTTTAATTTGATTGGTCATCTCAAATATTTTGACATTGACGAGCGATGACAGACCGCAGGCAGGGCAGCTCAGATGAGAAGATATCCTTGTACTAAAGTAGTGTTAATACTCTATTAGTCAATTATTTCACAACATTTATTTTGTACACCTCAGAAAAATACCTCATAGCTGACTATGGCCGTGATTACACGTAGCGTAGGCAGCCTATAGTTTACCTCAACACTTCACTTTACGTGGTCGGAGCTATTCAGTCTCGTTCAGCTAGTTTTGCCACAGAGCCTTTACTGTACACATGATGTTTCGCTTGTTTTAAATTCAAATGGATAAAGCGACTGCCTGGCGAACGAGTTTGTCAGCGCTGTGCGTGAGACGATCCAGCTGCTCTTGCACTGTGACTGCTGGATGCACGTGCGGTTTAATCAGGTAGCGGCGTTTCATCAGCTGGCTTTTGATGTTTGTTCCCATGCATTCGCAGCACTCCAGTTAATAACAGCGCTTAATATGTGGGGGCATGGTGGGGTTTGGCGAGTGGCCCACCAAGAAGGGTGCTCCTGATCGACTGTCAATCATTTCCTTGGCCAATCACAGGCCTCCTATGTGCTCGGGCCCTGTGGCTTCAGCCCCACCTAGCCCGTATATTAATCCGGCCCTGGGAGTCATGTCTGTTTTGGGTTTTGGTTCACGTTTATGTCTTTTATTTTGAAGTTTAGTCATAGGCTAAATCTGAAATTGCCCCCTAAACCCTGAAACACTATATTCCTAAGGGAGTAAATGAAGGAGTAAATGAAAACGAGTGAGCAAATTCAGACAGCCGTTGTACAGTTGTTATTGCTGTGCATTGTGGGATTAAATGAGTGCACTCGATAATGTCCACCATGGTTTCGGACACCACTACAAAGGGCTGTCACCTCAAATATAGACCTATTTAAGTGTATGGGGACGATTTCAAATTCAACCATAGTCATGTTTCCTGTTTGTCATGTGATTCCCTTATTCTATAATGTGATCATGTCATGTGCTTCCCTAGTCTTGTTTAATGTTCGGGTTGGTTCATTGTTTGATTGATCTATGTTGTAAGTCGCTTTGGATAAAAGCGTCTGCTAAATGCCTAAATGTAAATGTAAATGATTGTTCTCAGGTGTTCATGTTTAGTTATTAGTCCATGTGTATATATTGCCCTCATGTTTCCATTGTATCTTGTCAAGCTTTGTTCCCTGTAACTGCTGTTGGTAAGTTTATGTTCAAGTTTAGTTCATAGTTCAAGTCAAGCCAAGTCCTGTTTACTGCGTTCACGTTTATGTTAATAAACTGCACATGGGTTCACCGTCAACTTACCTACAGTGGACATCATTGCACAGGGGAATTTCCCAACTTTAAACCAATAACCATTTAAATGTTTAGGACTATTGAGTAGTGAGAATGTACAGGGAGACTTCAGCTATAAAAATGCTGACTTGTTAGGTAATGTTTTCTCATTAAAGCTGCAGTCCGTAAGTTTTGCCTCTCTGTCGCCATCTCTGTTTGAAACCTGCAACTGCTGTTTATATGTGAATTATCTTCTTTATGTGGGTTGATGATGAATCTAATGTTTTGAGGAGTTTGTGTGGCTGTCATTCATTTGCCACACCAGTGTGGATACTGTACTTCAGAATCACAGATTCTACATCTTGGAAGCACGACCAAAAATAAGAATTTTCCCCGGAAAATGTCATCTGAACAAGTAACACGTCTTTGACACAGCACTTTTGTTCAGAGCAACTGAGAAAAAAAGCATAACAATAAATCGCACTACAAACGGTGATTAAATCTAATGAAGGCTTAGCTCATATCATATCATGGTGCACAGACTCTACTGTTACTGAAAGTCATTGCTCTGTTCATTTAGAGTATTTGATGATTAAGTGCAGACCCTTTTATTTACAGAGAGAATTCTCAGCCATTGTTGTGACTGCAGAGCACATTCCGCCGGATGCTAATGCTAAACTAGCTATGGAGGAACTTCACGCAGCTATCAGCAAACAGCAGTCTGCACATCCTGAAGGAGTTATTGTTGTTGCTGGAGACTTCAACCACTCCAACCTGAAATCTGTTTTACCAAAATTTCACTGCAATGTCTTCTGCTCTACCAGAGGGGACAAAACACTGGACCAGATAAACACAAACATACCTGGAGCATACACAGCCATTCCCCTCTCCCACTTGGGTCAGCCTGATCACCTCTCTTTGTTCATGCTACCCAAATACACACCACTGATATGAAACCAGCTGTGAGGACAGTAAAGGTATGGCCAGAGGGGGCCATTTCTTCTCTACAGCAAAAGTTTTGGGATACTGACTGGAATATGTTTGCCTCACAGGCCACACTGGACTCTCCCAGGAACATGGACATTTACACATCATCTGTTTTGGACCATATTAACACATGCATTGACAATGTCACTACTGTTAAACACGTTAAATGCTTTCCTAATCAGAAGTCATGAATGAACTCTGAAGTCCGTCTCTTGTTGAAAGCAAGAGATGCTGCCTTTAAATCTGGCAGTGCAGAGGACTACAACAGAGCCAGGGCCAACCTGAAAAGGGGCATTAGGAAAGCAAAACTCACATTCAAACTCCACATAGAAGAACACTTCCACAACTCTGATCCCAGGCGCATGTGGAAAGGCATCCAGTCCATCACAAACTACAAACCTACAGCTCAACCAACCAGCAGTGCCTTCCAACCGGACGAGCTCAATCACTTTTTTGCTCGTTTTGACCAAAACAAAAAGCACAACACAGCCCAACAAACACGGATTCTTCTACTGCTTACAGCCCACTTTCACTCTCAACAACGGACGTCTATTCGGTGTTTAGCAGAGTGGATGCACGAAAGGCAGCTGGCCCGGATGGCATACCAGGACGTGTTCTCAGAGCATGCGCTGGACAACTGGCACAGGTTTTTACCGACATTTTCAACCTGTCATTGGCCCAAGCCATGGTACCTACATGCCTGAAGACCACTACCATCATACCAGTGCCTAAGCACTCAGCTGCTAAATGCCTGTATGACTTTTGCCCAGTTGCACTCACCCTTATCGCTATGAAGTGCTTTGAGAAACTGATCCTGAATCACCTTAATGCGGGCCTACCACCTACACTGGACCCGTACCAGTTTGCCTATCGCCCGAACAGTCAACAGAGGATGCAGTTTCCACAGCTCTTCATTTGGCCCTCACCCACCTGGATAAAAGCAACACATACATCAGAATGCTGTTCATTGACTTTAGCTCTGCGTTCAATACAGTCCTCCCCACTGTACTGATCACTAAGCTTAGTGAACTGGGTATCTGCACCTCCACTTGCAGATGGATTCTGGACTTTCTCACCAACAGACCTCAATTTGTTAGGTTGGGAAACCAGGTATCCTCTACCCTCATTCTGAGCACTGGCATCCCGCAGGGCTGTGTTCTGAGCCCACTGCTCTACTCCCTTTTCACCCATGATTGTGTTTCTCTGTATAACTCCAACATCTTCATCAAGTATGCAGATGACACCACCGTGGTCGGCCAGATTGACAACAATGACGAATCGGCCTACAGGGAAGAGATCCATAATCTGTCAGCGTGGTGTGCCACCAACAACCTGACTCTCAATGCCACGAAGACCAAAGAGCTTAGTCTGGACTTTCGGAAATCCAACAGCAGGAGACATCTACCTGCCAACATCGATGGAACTGAGGTAGAACGAGTCTCCAGCTTTAAGTTCCTGGGAGTTCACATCTCTGAGGATCTGACATGGCAGCAGAATACTTCAGCCCTGGTTAAAAAAGCACAACAGCGCCTGTACTTCTTGAGAAGTCTCAAGAAATCTAATTTGTCCACGGGGATTTTAACGAGCTTCTACCGCTGCATCATTGAGAGCATCCTGACCAACTCCATAATTGTATGGTACAGAGGCTCGACTGTGAGGGAACGAAAAGCCCTGCAAAGGGTGGTCAAAACCCGCCTCACAGGCACCCAACTACCTGCCATTGAACACCTTCACCACAGCAGATGTCTGCGCAGAGCTCACAACATTATCAAAGACTCTTCACATCCCAGTCACAAACTGTTTAACATCCTTCCATCACGAAGGAGATACAGGAACTTGCGCAC
This sequence comes from Gobiocypris rarus, assembly GCA_023029165.1. Taxonomy (NCBI): domain Eukaryota; kingdom Metazoa; phylum Chordata; class Actinopteri; order Cypriniformes; family Gobionidae; genus Gobiocypris; species Gobiocypris rarus. Next base: position 34,096,428 of record CM040933.1, on the reverse strand, counting down.
CAGAACCAGCAGGTTCAGGGACAGCTTTTTTCCATCAACCATCACACTACTGAACTCTACACTACACCGCTAATCACTACAAAACAAAACACAAAAACACTGTATATAACCTCTGTACTATACATGTACATATTACAATTTAAATATTTGTATTCACTTTACATATGTTTACATTTTTATCTTGCTGTAAATGTCATTTATTTATCTGCACTTTTGCACAACTGCTACATTTTGCACTTCTGGTAGATGCCTAACTGCATTTTGTTTCTGTGTACCTGTACTATGCAATGACAAAAAAGTTGTATCTATCTATCTATCTATCTATCTATCTATCTGTCTGTCTGTCTGTCTGTCTGTCTGTCTGTCTGTCTGTCTGTCTATCTATCTATCTATCATATTATTATACTTTATTCTCAAATTGTTAATGTTGACAACATCAGCATTGCGTGATTGTGTATTAGAGTTACCTGTAGATTTCAGTTTCTGTCCAGTCTAATCTTTTTCGTTTGACTACGGGTGAGTCTCCAGTTGTCACTGATGATTGTCGTTTGGTCTGTCCTGGATCAAGGCAAGTTTATTTATATAGCACATTTCATACACAATGGCAATTCAAAGTGCTTTACATAAGAGATAAGAATACCATGTGTAAGAAGTAAAAGATAATTAAGACAGTTGTAAAGAGAATAAAAAATAAAAATAAAATGGTAATAAATAGATCCCTATCTGCCTGATTCTCTAAATTCGGGTTACTGCTATCTGAGATGGAAGAGATGGAGCAGGTTCGCAATGTCACCTTACAAGTCGGTCCAGGATGGGCTCCTGTAGGGGACGTTACCTGTGCTCCGCAGGGCCTCCCCTTTCTTGAGGCCTTTAGCACGTAACGACGCAATCAGCGACTTCTTATACCACTAACCCTTAGTATAATTATGCTTCACCCTTCACAAGCAGAATGAAGTGAAGCACACTGCTCTCCTTTCCCAATCTCTTCCAGTCAGACAGCCCTAACCAAAAATAATAATCAACAGATGCATAAGAGATAGAAATATACAGTTGTAAAGAATAATAATAATAATAATAATAAAAACGGCGTAACGGCGCAAAGACGAGCGGCGGAAGCAGAAACCCACCAGTACCACTCAAATTATAACGCATTATTACAAGCTTACCGTTGTGAGTCGGGCTGAGGTAAGGAGATAGTTTTGAACACTGGCTGTTTGTGTTCTTGCTCAAATTGATTTGGAATAATTTTTGATCAAAAAAAGTTATGGATTGCAGCTTTAAAATCAGACAATTTCCTATTAATTCAATAGAATGAGAGGGAATACTAGGGAACACCAATATGGCGGTGCAGTGGCTTCACTTTTATTGGTGTCATTAGGAATCCAGTCATTTATAGATCAGTGGATGGAGCACAAAGTGAAAATGTGAGAGCTGATGAGGTAATAATAAAACTGTTCAGTGAAAATGAAAACGTATGTCTAACTTCTATACTTTGTAACTTTTCCCAGCTTAATTAGGTTGGCTAATTGTAAACAAACAGCTGCTTTTTATAGTCTTTTTCATAGCATGGACAACATAACACCTGATGTGTTATGAGCATCTGAATCCAGGCTCAATTTAACTTTGATGTCCACCGTCCTCTCGGACCTGTACACCGTTTCAATAATTCTACAGTTTTACAACAGAAATTGTTTGGTTTATTGACGAGTTATAGGTCTTATCTGTCTTTTTGTAGGAAGATCCTACCAAGCCTCTCTACTTGGGGTTTGGTCATATCAGTTAAAATCAAAGTAAATTAGCTGGATTGATTTTTAGGTAATCTAGTCATCTGTCATCATGTCAAGCGTGAAAAACCAATGAGTGAGCCGATACCAACAGCACTCGCAGCATTTTCCAAAATATTTAATGACTGATATTTGCGGCTACGTTAGCTTGCTGCTTAAAATTACCAAACAGCAGCAAATAAAAGTTGGCAAAATGGTGTGTTCACGCATGGCATGTTTGGTTGGATTAAAATGAACCCTGGTGCGATTGCTCTGTTAGAGTGGTTAATTTGAATAAGTGTGAACGCTGTCATCTGAATCCTGGTTCACACTAAACAAGATGACAGAGACGCGGTAAAGATGGGTCTCGCTCCACTTCCAAATGCACTCTGGTGCAGTTCGACTGAAATATAAACGCAACATGGACCAAAGACATGTCAACAAACCAAAATCAGTCCAGAATGTCACACGATGCAAAACTAGAAAGGACAGAATGCTCAAGCACACCTGTTTTTTCTCATCATAGTTTCGATGTTGACCATCACAGTTTGGTACAGGCGTCTCTTCTCAGCAGATCTTGGTTTGTGTGTGTGACGGAGGGATTCCTGCTGTTTTGACACCTTTACACACTTTATAAGCTCTTAATGAGTTCTCAGCTGCTCAAAATACTATCATATGTAGCTATGCACACACAACGAGAGCATTTAGCCCAGTGCACGTCATTGTTCTGGATATTCTGTAACTTCTGTTGAGAAATATATATACCTCATAAAAGCCAACCAATCCGGTTGTGAATATATCCCTATGCATTTAGATTAGGTGTTAAAATGCCAACGTGTACATTAAGCGGACCAGGATTAAATGTTTTTTTTTTCTTCTTTGGTTCGGGCCAAACGCACCAAGCAAACGATACTACAGGTATGAACCCACTCTTGGGTGATGATACACGGGGTAACTTTTTTAGCAATGTAAATGGGCAATGTTGCCGTCAACGGTCAACCAGATGAGATATGCCCATTCTCAATGGAAAAGTGCCAAAGTTAGGGGGCGCTGTCTCTTCCTCTGTGGCGCGCAACCTCTTTCTAGAGGTTTGCACATGGGTGGGTGGACAGGCTCACTAAAGCAAATCATATAATCAAATGCACCATGCGTGTGGTAGGAGCGCGAAACCAGGCAGGACGGCCAGGACAGGACTTGAAAACAGGACATGTCCTGGGAAAACAGGACGTTTGGTCACCCTACTGTATGACTCACCTGAGAATCCTTTATCATTAAACTTTGTTTGAAAATTGTATCAGCCCGTCTTCGTCTTCCTGCCAGCATACACCCCTGACAGAAGACCGGACACAGAATGGATTATGCTGCAAGGTTTGTTGCCTTTGCGGTGGACTTCTTCCATGTCGCCATTACCATCATCCTGTGGACCACCCAGACACCCCTGGACTGAGCTCTGGAGAGCGTCGAGTCCTGTTCCAGAACACACCATGTCTCCGTCCAGAGCCCAGTGACGTCCCCACTCGTGGTGTCCAGAGAGGGCTCCAGCCCGCGACCAGAGTCCAAAGAGGACTCCGTCTGCCTCCTGTCTTCAGTCCAGAGTGGACTCCATCTTGTGTTCCGAGTCCAGAGAGGACTTTGTTCCCCGTCCCCCGACTTTGTCGCCATCAACAGCCCTTTTGATGATGAGACAGTCAGTACGTTTACATGGACAACAATACTCCGATATTAATCTGATTAAGACCATACTCTGATTAAGAAACTACCATGTAAACAGCGATTTCTAATTACCTTAATCCGATTAAAGCCATACTCGAATTAAACAAAAATCGAATTAAGACATGTGGAGTATGCCTATTTTAGTCGCATTATCGAAGTGCATTGTAGACATGTACACACCTTAATCTAACTATTAACGTCGTTTGGATTTTTCGCCGCATTTTGCGACAGGACACATACACTCAGTGGTCAACCGTTTGACGGCAAACAAGAGAAGCATGGCTTCAAGCAAGAATGACATGCTGCCGACTGAAAGCACAGAGGAGGCCTGTTGCTGGAGAATTTGTATCCGCCGTCGTCTATTTGCACGTATAGCATGGACAATTAACTGCACTTGAAACTCTCGTAAAATTAAAAATGAAACACCCAAAACTGTATGTGGTACCATAACAAAGACGAACTGCGCGAAATTCTTGAGGGAACGTCGGACGGCGTGGCATGGAGACGTAATGACGTGTGCTCTTAATCGATTTATGTTCTATAACATGTAAAATGGGAACATGAACGGATTACTCTAAAAGCAACTCATGTAAACACCTTAATCAGATTATTGTCTTATTCAGAATAAGGTCAATAATTAGATTACTGCTGTCCATGTAAACGTAGTCACTGAAGTCTTTGTTCTGGATTGGATCAAATTACCATCATCATGTGGACCTCCCAGACACCACTGGACTGACAGTAGATAGTAGTTACAATAGTTAGTTTTTGCTTGTATTCCAAGGTGGACTACTAACTCTAACCAGCAAGGTCGAGATGGTCTACCAGGTTGGCCTTGGCCTCATCAGCTGCTAGTCAAACTGAGGAATAACCCTACTTACTGTATTCCAAATTTTGAGAAGTACTACTTCTTAAAAAGTGTGGTCAATTGAGAGTGCAAACAAACAAAACTATGAACTATCGAGCATCTGACAGAGACGCCATAGTGTTTCTTAATGAACTCAATTGATTGAGTCAAAACCAGGATGGAAAGAATGTTATGGACGAATAACTGGATAAAAATATGATTATATAAATGATCCCTTCAATGAGAGGAAACAGTGCTTTTAAACAGGCCAGTGGCTGTAGCCTATTTTTATGATAGCCTTGCTTTTAAGTAGACCTCAATGTAATTTCAACAAGGTTTCATCAGCCTGGCCAGGCTGTTTGTTGCTAATCTGATATGTTTGGGAAAAACACCTGCTACGTCCCTCAGACGGTGAGCAGTGTACCTCACCGACTAGATGGGAGATGAATTTCATCTAATGCACGCATTTAAACCCAGCAAAACAATCACCCTCACCACAACACAGCTAGCGGCAGGAAAGTGAGTGGCGCTAGGCTAGTCTCCCGGGCTCGCGTATGTCTCCTCGGCCTATGTCAACAGCCGTTTAACCCGCTAGACTGGAACCCGATCTACCCCGGGCCTCCAGCTCATTAACCTGAAATACCGTGAATTGGTCTGCGAGAGTGTGGCTCCAGTTACCGTGCTAATGTTATTTCACCGCTAACATCAAAGCCAGCGGATGTTAGCGTGTTGGACAAATAGCCTGTGCTATTTGCCCTAATAGCCAGTGGTGGTGATGTGTGTATGTGTGTGTTTAAGTAATGTGCTCTTTTGTATGTGTGTGTGAAAGGGAGGGATATTATTCGAGTTTACAGGATGCAATTTTCTTTAATATAAATGTCCTAATCTAATTTAGCGGCAGGCGCGCGCTTTAGCTCCGAGCACTTGCCGAGTGTGTGTTTCTGCTGACTATCTGCTTTGGCAATTTCCACGGATGAGTGGCTCTCTGGGAGTGCATTATGCATCACTCTCACTTGCTTAAAGATTACGTGAGCACTGGAAAGGCATTACACAAACAAGGAAATATGCCTTTGATTAAAATATCTTTTATCTTTTTATTGATTAAAAGGCACAGTTTGGTAATAGAGTGTGTCTGCCCCTCCTTCTGGATCTTATGTTTTTATTACCGCTGTTTTTTTTTTTCTTTCTCATAGTCTGTTCGCCTAATTGGTTTTATCTCCACTAGAAGGGAGTGCTTCTGAGCAATACAGTATGTTGTGTGCCAATATTTTGGCCTGTGTAGAACTTAAAATATACTTTAAATACAAAAACCTGCAACAAGCTCTCCAGCAAGCTCGCCTGTCTCTCATGAGTGAGAAGGTTCAGACTTGCTTCTGTGGCAGTTATGTCTTTTAAAGGCTGCACAGTACCTTTTTTTTGTCACAAATCCCAACTGGGTTTGCAGTGAACACAATTTTTTATCACTTCTCAATCACTGACACAAAAATTGCTGTCTTGTTCCATTGTGAAAAAGAAGCGAGTGTAATTGTATTGATTGTGCACTTGTTGTGTGCGTCAAATCTTAAAAGTATATAATTTTTAATACTTGCAGATAATATATTAGTAAAATAAATGTATTTAAAGAGCACACATTACTTTTTCTTAACACTCTGAAGAATAAAAGTTCATTTTAAGTACATTATTATGTTTTAATAATCATGCTTTGAAGAATTACACTTCATTATCATTTTAACTGTAGTGTTATTTGATCTTTAATTTAAAGTGAATATATTTTAAATGTACTAAATTGCAACTTCACAAATTTACAAAGGTATCATTATGTTATGACTTTACTTGTTGGGGCACATGACTATTAACTAATTAATAATTAATTCAAAACCCATAACCACAATTACATATTACTTAATCAATTAGTTAATAGTCATGTGCCCCAACAAGTAAAGTCATAACATAACAACATGATCTCATGACAAATCGTATCAATAGTGCAGTGTGCAATCTCGTAGAATGTATGCAAAACTCATTTGCGTATGGTACTGTTGGACTTGGCATCAATTCCTCGAGTCCGCGTGTTCGTTGAATGAGGAGAGCAGGAACAAAATATAGTTTAACTCTTTTAATGAATAAGTAAGTCAGATGAAGATAGCATACAGAGCTCTGGGTCAGAACTGTCCCTGATTTACACAATCCTATGCAAGGTTTGTTCAGGAAGTCTCCGACAAACTCGCCTTTCCCTCACCCAATATTTATACACAAAAATACATAAGTTGTCTTTCTTTGGGAGTCAGATGATTTTCTGGTCAGCTGTGCTTCGTCGCAACATCACCCCTCCAATTTCCTGGACAAAAGACTGCTTCTTTGTTAACACATACACAAGCACTCTAAGAGCACAGCAAAATGCATAGCAAAACACTTTCTCATATGGATCTGTTATACCTACCACACCCTCTGGCTGTTGCTCTGGTGACTCTTATGTCCAAAAGAAAGTACACATAGTCTTAAAGCAAAATCATTTCATAAGCTAACATTATCTTAAATTTACTATTGTTAATGATTAATTTCTACAAGCGTTGTTAGCAATAGTGCACAAACAAATATTTATTCTCAACAATCCCCCTTTCGATCTCCTGAAACAGGAGATCGACCTCTTACAAAGTATCCTCTTCCTCATACTCTTCATTGCTTTCCATCAGCAGTGGCATCATATATTTTGGGAAGCCTCCTTGCCCTCCACTGCTGTTACGATGAGCCTGTTACAGAGATCTAATACATGGTACACAACAACAACCACAGGCAACCAATATTCCTATGAAGGTTGCTGCGGAGACGAGCAAAGACATCATAATTGCTTTCCATTTTCCAAATATATTCGTCATCCATTTTTCCAGTGGATTGTCTATACCTGAATGCTCATGCATTGTCTTAGATAGGGCCCTCAATCCCTCTAGGGCTCTGGTGACAGACCCATCTGGAGCTGTGTTATTGGGAATGAACGTACAGCATGAATCTCCAAACATTGCACACACACCCTTTTTCAGCTAACAGCATATCTAAAGCCATCCTGTTTTGAACTGCCATCAGTGACGTTGTAGCTAACTGTCCCGCTAATCCCTCTACAGCATCTCTGGTCAAATTAGATAACCTTAACACATTGTAATGCACATAGTTTATTCTATACACATTTTTATTAGGTGTCACTGGAAATTGAGCTGCAATGATTGGAATGTTTTCAAATCCTGCTGCTATCTGATCTGCTAATTTATATTCATTTGGGACTCCTCGGTATTCCAACTGCATCTATGTAGGTGGTGCTGTCTTTAGTCAAGTCAAATGCTCCCAGGTCCCTCTTACTTAACACATGTCTCTGTCTGCGTCTGTTAAGCTCTACTATACTTGCCTTACCTTCCAGTCTCTTAGTCACTTCTCCAATCAGTACTAGTGGTGCTCCCAACCTTACCATCGCACACATCCCTTTGTCCTTCTTTGGTATCCTTACAAACAACCTTCTATCACCACAATAGTAATACAATCCTGCTCTAGCCCATGGTCCTATTACATTCCCTGGATCCTGAATCACAATTGTACACCTCTAAATAACCAAATGATAAGCACAAACAATAGTTTAGTACAAGTTAATATTACTCTCAAAATTAAACTGTTCTGTCTGTGAGTTTTTAGTCTGTTTGTTCTGTATCAAGTGTCTCTGTATCCTCCCCCTTTTGGTCCTGCAATTCCTGCAGGGCCACTCTTGTGTCCTCCAATGTCCTCGATGGTGGTTCTGCCTGCACAACACGTCCAATGGTACCACGTGTCCCCTTTGCCTTCTAACCTTACACTGTGTGATGTTCTCTCCGTTACCTTATGAGGACCAGTCCACCTTGGTTGATTCCACTTCCTCTTGAAGACCAAGTCCAGCCTTAGGATCTGGTGCCTGTGATCTGTCAGCAATCTGTTTTGAGAAACTTAATACAAAAGATGTTAATTTATCTGTGACAGCATCCATCTGTATACAGATCCTGGACCTCTCCTTTCAACCTCGTAGCCTCTAAATCAGATGTGATTTTACCTTCCATTTCTACAGTCAGTTCACACACATGGGACTGCCCTTCAGTAATATAATCTGCCATGTTGATGCCTTCATGAGTAAAGGTCAAGTTCGGCCATGATAGGACTTTCAGGATCCTATCCTGTCTCAATGATGACATTGTGAATGCTGTTGAAGTCACATAAGCCATCACTGTGTGAGATGTCAAAATGGTTAATGCATGCCCCATGACTACATGTGCTGTTTTCTGCACAATCTTTGCCAAGCCTGCTGCATATCTTGTGCATGGATGCTCCTTTGCTCTGTTTTATCTAGCAATATACTCACATACATCAGAACTTTTCTTTTGCTATCAGCTTTCTGAAACAGCACTCCATTGACAGTTTGTTTTCCTCTGATACATCTAAATAGAATGGTTTGTCATAGTCAGGGGTGGCTAGGTCAGCTGCTAATGCTAAAGCGGACTTGAGGTCAATGAACAATTGTTCAGCCTCTGTTGTCCAATCCAGTACAGCTTTTAGCTGTCTGGCTCCTTTATGCTGCACCAGCTGTCTCAGTGGCGCAGTTTTATCTGTATATGCAGGAATAAACTGCCTGCTGAATCCTGCCAACCCCAAAAATGACAACATATCTTTCACCGTGACAGGTTTTGGATGATGTAAAATGGCAGATCTATGCTGTGAAGAAATTCCTGCCCCTTCAGCTGACACTACTCTTCCGAGGAATGTGACCTGAGGTCTACACACCTGCAGTTTGGATTTACTAACCTTGAAACCTGACTGGTAAAGCTGTAGTAAAACTCTTCTTGTCGCCTCAACGCATGCCTCAGGTGTCTCTGCTGCGATTAGTAGATCGTCCACATACTGAATTAAAACTGTTCCCTCAGGCATGTCACACTCCTGCAACATCTCCTCAATTGTCCGGCCGTAATTACTTGTCCTAATAAGGCTCTCATATCTCCAAGGGCTAGTTTGTGACCCTGGGTTAAAGTGAGCATTTTATTCAACCATTTGCCACCTCCTCAGTGATGTGTGGTAATTTGTTTAAAATAGCACCCATATCTGTGAAGGACCAAGCCTGATATTCCTCCTGACCATTTCTAACCACTAGAGGGAAGTTGGTTACTGGTCCCTCTCTGGACTCCTGCTGTTGTCTATTCTTGCTCCTTGTATAATATTCTGACCTAAGTGGTCCCTGTACTTGCATTTTTCCTTCTATTATTATCTCCAGTTCCTGTGTATCATGATCTCCTTCTCTGTCCCTAACTGTTCTCTCCTCCTCTCTTTCCTGTATCATACTTTCCATATTCATTGGTTGTGGACACTCCCTAGATACCCCTGTCTCAGTCTGAGCCTATCTTCCAATTTTTCTTAGCTGACCACGTACATCTGTTCAATAACTCATCAGATTCCTCATGAATCCACTCTCCCCATATTATCTGCCTTACTTCCTTGTTTATTAGCTTTGTCACTTCCTCTCCTGATAACTGTGTTCTGACATCACACTATTTCCTCCATCTGCTCCATCTAGTACTTCCTCACCTAGTTCTGGAGAATCCTCTCTGTCTCCCTTTTCTGACTTCTAAGTGTCCTCCTTTCACCTGCCATTGTCTTGCTCCTCCACCCTTAGTAACATCCAGCATTCCTCCATCTACATCATATACTGGAACCTGACAGTGAACTCCTCCCTCCTGATAGAGTGGTGGCGCTGTAGGTAAAACTGTATATATTGACTTACACTCTGTCTGTTTTCTACTTTCCTCTGCAGATTTTTGTTCTGCTTTTGCGCCGTCTTCCTCTTTTCTAAATTATCTAGAGCTGCAGCTGCTAAGGTCAAATTATGCCACTTAGCAAAATTGTTCTGCAGTGTCTCTTCCTCATTCTTCCACTTTCTTTTTAACACTCCTTTTTCTCTTGCTGCCTGTGCGCATTCAATTTGTCATGACTGACTTTCTCTGTTTTTTTAAAAGAACTGCCAAATCTATTTTACTACTATCCTCTAAATTATTTATCTTTTGAACTCTTCATACAGAATGTTAATTTCTCTTCTTTTTATCCCTCCTTTTTGATTCAATTCCACTTATCACTTGTGCTGAAATATCTTCCCACTGGGTTTTTAATGGACCATATTTTTACACTCTATATCAAATTCCCCCTCCATTCTGACTCCCTTGTATAGTATTCTGTTGATTTTATATATTTTTATTTATTTTTATAGTTCCGTATGTGACTGATGTGGGTGTTTTCCTCTATGTGGGCTCTCACAAGTTTCCTGATCGCCCTAGAACACCTTCTTTTAGTGGGCACTTTCCTATGTGGGTTCTCACCTCGTCCCCCCAGCGGATATACCACCAAGGTTACTCGGATCACCCGTAATTTTAGTGCCTTCTTTTAACCAGTCACACACAGCACCCTCCTGTCATATAATATTTCTTTCTTTGTATATAACAATTTATCCTTTTATTTTTATTATTACTTTATCACTTTATTACTTTTATTATATCTATATATATATAATTAATTTAAATGTTTTATTTATTATATTATTTATTATATATCTATTATATTATTTATTTATCTCTTTTTTTTAAATCCTTCCTAACTTCTTTTTCTAAACTTTCACCTTCCTCCTATAATCTTTTATTCGACTATACTCACGCACACACTTTTATCATATTTTATCTTTTCTATTTTTAGTTTGTACTACTGTACTTTTCTGAATGCGGTCTTCAGGGGTCGGACCGTGTGGTAGATTTCTCACCCCACTCCCCTGGGATCTTCCCCCAGGTACCTTTATTCACTCGTCAGTGACATAGGCCCCAGCCCTTTGGCCCTGGCCCAAATCTTTGTGTCCCAGACACTGCGTCCCTGACGCTTAATTACTTTGTGTCCCAGACACTGCGTCCCTGACGCTATTTTTATATTTTATACTTTCTTCATATGACTTATCCACACATAAAAATGTTTCAATCACTTCACCACTCTTGACATCATAATTTAGAAAATAGCCAATTGCAGACTTTGATATAGAAAACAGGTGTCTGCTTACCTTTCTTTTGGTTCAGGCCGGCCTGATGTCAAGAGAAGATCAGAGATTGTCCACTCCTCCTCGGACTCCCCTCACACGATCGGGTCACCAATTGTTGGACTCGCATCAATTCCTCGAGTCCGCGTGTTCGTTGAATGAGGAGAGCAGGAACAAAATATAGTTTAACTCTTTTAATGAATAAGTAAGTCAGATGAAGATAGCATACAGAGCTCTGGGTCAGAACTGTCCCTGATTTACACAATCCTATGCAAGGTTTGTTCAGGAAGTCTGCAACAAACTCGCCTTTCCCTGACCCAATATTTATACACAAAAATACATAAGTTGTCTTTCTTTGGGAGTCAGATGATTTTCTGGTCAGCTGTGCTTCGTCGCAACATCACCCTCCAATTTCCTGGACAAAAGACTGCTTCTTTGTTAACACATACACAAGCACTCTAAGAGCACAGCAAAATGCATAGCAAAACACTTTCTCATATGGATCTGTTATACCTACCACACCCTCTGGCTGTTGCTCTGGTGACTCTTATGTCCAAAAGAAAGTACACATAGTCTTAAAGCAAAATCATTTCATAAGCTAACATTATCTTAAATTTACTATTGTTAATGATTAATTTCTACAAGCGTTGTTAGCAATAGTGCACAAACAAATATTTATTCTCAACAGTACGCCGCTTTTTGGCGTGCATATGATACGACTTTATGGCGTGTATATGACACGCTTTGGGTAGGGTGAGGGTGAGGGTGGGGTGTGGGGTTCGTACATATAATACGCCATAAAGTGCGTATCTTATGCACGCCAAAAACGGGCGTACCATACGCAAATGAGTTTTGTCAGATACATTCTACGAGATTGCACACTGCATTACTATTGATACGCATTTTCGTGAGATCGGGCTCCACTGACACATTTATAAATCATTAGCTAATGATTAATTAAAGCAGACAACTGGAAGTTGAAATGCATGGCTTTGACCGTTGTAATTAACACATTAATTTACATTATTAGTTCATATAATATGTTATTAAGGAATTAATACATTATGACACATTTAACTAATAACAATTTAATGATGACTTAATCTATTAATCATGTAGAATCTTCATTAGTTGCTGATGCAGTAATCATTAATAAATGGGTTAGTTCACCATTAGTAACACATTAACTCATGATTATCTGTGCATTAGTTAAGCATGAATTAATGCATATTAGTGCACCCGTATTGTAAAGTGTTACCCAAATGTGTAACTATTTAAATACATGACATATGAGTTTCAATAGAAATGACAATAAAGTACACTTCAGTTGACCACAAACACCTGTCAGTACATTAGAAAGTACTCTTGAACCATATTTCAAAGTACACTAAAAAACAATCCGTGTACAGTATTTCACAGGTGTTTTACCTGTATTTTGAACTTCATTTGTGTCTTAGGGTTAACAGAAATGTACAATTCCTGGATAATGTCCGGGTAATAAGCTGCCAGTACTTTTTCTGTTATTTTACTTATCTATTTTTTACAGTGTAATTATAATTGCAACTAAACTAAAACTATATACATTTGCTTTTAATTGTAATTAACATGCAATTAAGTGTCCGCAAACAATACATTTACAAATAATAATTTTAATAAAAAATAACGCATTTATATAATAATAATGGATGCTTGTGCTGTGGTTTTCCTTTCCAAAATGGTGTCACTCTCTTCCAAGAAAATGATGTAATTTAAGAAATATTACAAAAATCTGCAAAACCAATGTATCGTTTAAAACATTTAGACTAAAGAATGGAAACTGACAAAAAACCTTGAATATGTTTTAATTAGGGCTGCCAATCGGTTAAAATATTTAATCACGATTAATCGCACGATTGTCATGAGTTAACGCACGATTAATCGCAAATTAATCACACTTTTATCAGTTCTAAATGTACCTTAAATTAATATTTTTCAAGTTTTTAATACTCTAATCAACATGGGTATGGACAAACAAATATGCATGCTTTATGCAAATGTATGTTTATTATAAGTGAAACCATACTTAGAGCATAAAGACAAGACATGTATCAAAGGTCATAGATGTTTTTCAAAGAACCTTTTCATGTCTCAAGCAGTGATTTCTCTCATTTTAACAATAAAAATAAGAGGGAATTTTTACACTGGCAGTTTAGTTCAGAACGAGGCACGGTTCCCTTGAACAATCTGTCATGTGAAAGCTGTCATGCGGACCTGGGAGTGCACCAGGGTACCGAACCCCAGACTACCTGGAGGAGGTGCTCTGAGTTCGGTTGCGCTCTAATGTGCCGCGATTCACGTGAACCTCGGGAGCACTCTTGTTAAGAAAAGTAACCTGCGCATTTGTAATTGATTGCCGATCGTAATGTATAGTTCAATAAAACACATAAGTGGTGATGGTGCTAATGATTTAACTGGGATATGAGTGAGAGCGAGCTTGCAGTGTATTCGTGCATCAGAGTTCCTTTACAAGCATGCATCAAAAAGACCCCTTCATCCAATTTATTGACCAGCGTTCTGTTTTCTATCATACTTTGGCTGTTGTGATTATATATGCCCGCAAATGCACCAGGGTCTAACAGAATCAAGCTGACCAGCGCTGCGAAGGAAACCGAGAACTGTCGCGCTCAGACTTGGACTGCAGTGAACGTGTAAAAACGCCTTTTTCTTTTATTTCGAGTCTAATAAAAGTAAATAAGAAAAAATGATAGCTTATGTAGGCTATAACGTCACTTGTTTCAGAATAGAAATGTTAATGTTAGTCCTTTTCTTTACCATTTCTGTTTGCTGCTGCCTCCTTTACGTCCATGCCTGCTCTCGATTTCTCTAACAACGGGCTAGGCCACGGGCCAAACTGAAAATAAGTGCTGCGTTAATCGTGCGTTAATAAAATGAGTGCCGTTAAAATTAATTTGCATTAACGCGTTAATTTTGACAGCCCTAATTTTAATCAATTAAAAAATTTTTTTAGAATATTTTAAAATGGGACATAACGTAAAAGTGCTTAAACTGATTTAAAAATGTACCCCTATGTTCAGTTCAATTCGATTCAATTGTATTTGTATAGCACTTTTCACAATACATAGGGTAGTTTTTTCATTGTGAAAGGGGGGAATGTGATATGCTTATGGAAAAAATAGATATTAATTACTGATTCATGGCCATGTTTTAGTAATCTATTCCCTCGTTTAAGTTAAATTGTGGCAAATTCGAGTGCACAATACCTTGTATTTTTCTCCACATCATGTGCTGGGCTCTGTGGAAGCTTGTTTCTGCCACTGTATAAAACATTAAAATGGTAATTGCAACTTTTTATTCAGACTTTTTTTCTTCTCAGAATTGCACAATATAAACTCTAAATTTTGAGAAAGCCTTTTCCGGCTTTCTGTGTTTTCACTGTTTTAAGGTAGGGGGCGCTATTACATCTTCTGAAAGAGTACAGAATCTCCTGATCAAAACACAGACGAAGAAGAAGCAGAGACAAGCAATCTCATATGTAATCATACGCATATGTAAATAATGCGATCATCAACATTCAACAGCATATAAATTAAAAACGACCCAGGACGAGTTTTAGGACTGTGAAGCTTTGGGGTGTTGATGGAAAATGCTGTCAAAATGCTGGCGGTGGCTGGCAACTTTCTCTGGTGGGGAAAGAGTTAACTATAATTTCCATTTACAGTATAAAACTTATGTATATGAAGACATATTTGATGGGCAATGGAAATGCAGGAATGACTCAAAGACATTCAAGTGGCATTCAAAGAAACCTTCCCACACTGAGAGAGCAGATGAAAACAGAGGAGACACTGGCTGGTGTTCTGAGGAAGAGAGATGGGCCGTTTGAATGAGAACAGATGGAGATGTGCTCTTTAATTAACCCGACAGAATCAGGAGGCTGGAACCAGGCCTCAGCCCATGAATAACACCCCACGCCGCCCGCGCAGGAGAGTTATCGGACTGTCCCCCTCGCGAGCGCCGCCTGAAAATCCCTTTCCCCTTGCGTGCTTGCTATTTTATTTCTCATTAGCGTGAGGCAAACTGCTGGGGGATGAAATTTGCTAACAGGAATTAAAAGTGCATTAACACATTGGGGAGTTTCATTTCTGCTAATAGTTTTATTAGTGCTTTGACCTTTCAGTTCATTAGAGGGGTTGATAAGGGAGAAAAAGAGAGAGGAAGGTGAGAGACGAGTGTTTAACACGCAGGGTTACGGCACCGTGAGTCCAGGGTAGCGCAGATGTCGCAAGACTTTCTCTTAATTGTGATGCCCTACGTGTGTCAGATGATAAAAAGATGTGTTTTAGACCCTGTTAAATCACTAAAGGTTCTGTAAGTAATGCTAGCCATTCTTCCAGACTTAGCAACTGAATTAGCCAGCTACCTCTTTCTATAGCTGTATATTTATCTGTCAAGCAGAAGCATAGCAAGCATCTGTTTTCAAGCGCTGCTTGTGTTGATCTCTTTTTTCTCCTTTTTGCCAATGTATCCCTTTTAGGACGTTTGGCTGTGTAAGCCGTTGCTGACAGATGAGAAATTGTGAACATTTTGCACCCCTCCAAACTCATGAAAATCGCTTTCTTCATCTATCACACCCTCAGCTTCCGGCTTTCCATATATGGATAGCGTGCAAAATGATTAACTGGCAGAAAAGGCCTTCTGATTGGCTAAACAAACAATCTGACCGTGCAACCACTTTTTACACTGTCTCGCTGTCATCATGACATCTATTCCATAAAAACATTACTGCATCTTTTTTTTATTCCTATTTCTTTCCATGTTCATGTGAGCTGGAGAGTGGTGCATCTCATTGATGATACTGCGATGACACGATTGCATTGAGAACTGTCACACAGTTAAACCCAAATTTTAGGGTATTTATATAAAATAATGTACAGATACATTTTCATGGGGATGGTAAGGTAAGTTCACCTCCCTTTACTTTAGGCGATGCCTGCATCAGAAATCGCGTACTCTCTTGAGTAGGCACTTATTTTGAAATAGTAATTACTTCCCGGCCACTAAAAAAGTATGTTCTATATAGTATAGAATGTACACTGATCAGGCATAACATTATGACCACCTTCCTAATATTGTTTTGGTCCCCCTTTTGCTGCAAAAAGCCCTGACCCGTCGAGGCATGGACTCCACTAGACCCCTGAAGGTGTGCTGTGGAATCTGGCACTAAGATGTTAGCAGCAGATCCTTTAAGTCCTGTAAGTTGAGAGGCCTCCATGGATCGGACTTGTTTGTTCAGGACATCCCACAGATGCTCGATTGGATTGAGATCTGGGGAATTTGGAGGCAAAGTCAACACCTTAAACTCGTTGTTGTGCTCCTCAAACCATTCCTGAGCTTGCCTTCTTCCCATAGTGCATCCTGGTGCCATGTGTTCCCCAGGTAAGCGGCACACAATCACCCGGCCATCCACGTGATGTTAAAGAAAATGTGATTCATCAGACCAGGCCACCTTCTTCCATTGCTCTGTGGATTATTGCTGCTGCTTTTGGTTATTGCTGCTGCTGTAGAGTCAGTACGGGACTTGCTACTGCCAATACATACACGACACACTGCGATGAGCAAGTAAGACATCCTGCTGCTGTACACTATGGCATACATAAATTGCAAGCAGATCAAGTTAATGACCAGTCAGTGCCATCTAAAGTTTCTAAACAGAACCTTGTATTGTATTGTAACCTAGCAAACACTAAATATAAAAAATGTAGGATTGTTATATTTGGTAAAACTATAACAACTTAGTCCACAATCTCCCTGCAATATCTTCAGGAGTGCACTATCATAGATGGCAGCGCTAACAGCTAACAGAAATCCACGCGGTTTCGATTTCATGGTGTCTGTAATGCGAGATCCTGAATATACTAATGATAATGTGTTTATGTTTTCTCTCCAGGCTGTTTTCATTGGAGAACACCCAGACAAGTTACAATGCAATTTGCTTTTGCTGTTGGAGGTAATTAGCACCTTAAAAAAATTAAATAACATTGACGTAGAAGATCAATAAGCTTGATCTATTGTGAAATTAATCCTGCTATCGACAAAACATGGAAACCATACAATTAAGAGAATGAGAATAGAAAAAAGAGGTCTAGACATGGGCCAGTCCAATGAGAAATAGGATGCTTTTTATCTCACTGGTTCAATGTGTAGAAATCCTATGAAAGCTTTAATTAATCCATGCATTATTAATGAAGACTGAAGCGAGAAGCTTAGGATTATGTGCAAAGAGAAAAGAAAACACAATTAGTGATATCAGCCTAATGATTTTTACATGTCACTGACCACAATGTATTTATTGTCAATCTGGACCAGGCTAAAATGGGCTTGTTTTGTCTATGGACATGGGTGTTTGTGTTGGGTGTATGTATTGTTTGATTCTGAAGATATGTGTCCCTGTGGCCATCTTATAGTGTTCGGATCACTTATTTTGATGGTAAAGTTAACTTTGGGTTTGAAGAAGTGTATGTGAAAAAGCTGTTTATATATAGTATATATACAGATGCTTTCAGGTAAGCAAAATAGATTGAATCCTACTTAAAAATTGCAGCAAAAAATCAGGATTTATAAAGGCAGAAATTGACGTGGAAATGTTCCTATGAGTACAGCAATTGAAGAGCATGCATGCAAACTTTTGAATGCGTGCGTTTTATAAATCGCTCCAAGGAACATTCCCGGAAACTGTTGCACGTTCACATTTATGATCCCTATACAAACATTAATGAGATCAGATGTAGCCTAAATGTGGTCTGCCATGATAGAGAGAATTGTGGGTAATATTTTTGTCCACTCTCCTCGGTTCGCTGGCCATCCAGTGAGCGAAAGGGAGCGTAGTGGCTGAAAGAGAAAAGGAGGAAGAGGAAGAAGGATTGCCTTTCAAGGGTTATGAGCCATTAAATCACGGCCAGGAAATCTCAAGGTTCCTCAAGAGTGCTGCACAAGGAATCTTTGGCCCCAAGAAATATTGTTTATGGTTTAAAAGCCTCGCCGATGGATTTATAAAAGAAACATTCATCATGACAGAAAAATGGAAGAAAACATTCCTGAAATAAATACTCACTCTATAGGTATACTTGTCACCTGGACAGCACAATAACAAGTGAATTGGAAGGAAGATCCTTCATCGGTTGGCAACTGGCCTCAGATGGTCCGAGCAGAACTCTGACTCAAGTGAAAGGGAATCAGGAGGTGCATCTGGAAAACCATAAACCAAATGCACAGCACTGAACAAATTAAATGCCCCATCAGTTTTGCTCCACCATGATTTTGAGGGTAAAACTTGAGTTTAGAAACGTACAGATATTATCCCACATAATATGAGCATCTTAAATCAGTCAGTGACGACCATGACCAGATGACCAGATCATGGTCCCATGAGGCCTATGGGTACACATCTTTGGAGCACCATAAATGTGAGACCCCTTGCACTGCCCGGGAGGAATCCCACCCCTTTCCCTTATCGGACACACCCAATTCAGGCAGTAAATAGCTGATGAGCAGTTTAGGGTGTGTAGTGGTGGGGGTCCTCCAGGACAGGATTGAGGAGCACTGCCTTGCTCTATGCTAGGTTACAAAGGGGATTCGGTTAAATTTAGAGTTGATGAGTTAAATCAAGTATGTTTGGTTAGGAAAAGTCTGAAAATGTGTACTGTTGGTGGTCATGGTTGGGAAATGCTGGCCTATGATATGATGAGGTTGATTCAGTCTCTGGCCACAAAGCCTGAGGTTTTGCAGACCCCTGGAAGAACCAGTCTTGGCCTGCTTCATAATCCAGTCCTGATTATTTGAAAATCCAGCAATTTAATCTGAATACTGTATTTTGTACTTAGTGGTTGTTTGAAATGTAAATGATTATCAATGATAAGATTATCAGTCTTTTACTCACAGAGCTACTGTATGGCTTCAGAAGACACTGGGTACTTTTATTTTACTCGTAAGGTCATGACACACCAAGCCGACAGTCGGCCATCAGTCAAAGTCGGTCCATTCTCCAGCTTTTTGGACAATTGAGCATGTTCAATTGGCGATTGAGGCCGTCTGTTGGAGAGATGGGACTGACGAAAGCAAGCAAACAACGAAGTACAACAAAGTAAGAAGGACATATTCAGAATAAGCTGTACTACAAATCCATCTGTGTCAAGTGAGAAAATGGCTTTATGGCACAGTCCTAGCTCTTCCAGTTTCCCTTTTTGAATGCTAAACACCCCCGCCTGCTGGTATGGAGAGTTATTTCCTCTGACGCAGGCGCAGAATGTACGTGCTAGTCGGCTGTTGGCTGTCATCTGTGCGGTTTGTTCAAGTGCAACTTTTGGCCCAGATACAGGAAACATGAGGCAACTACACAGATTTCCTCTCTGATTTGGGATTTTACAATATTTTCTTTTTGAATCTTTATTGTTAGCCCTAATGATTATTAGGGCTGTCAAAATGGCAAAAATGGTGATAATACACATGTTCTGAAAGAGTACAGAATCTCCTGATCAAAACACAGGTGTAAGAAGCAGAAACAGAAACAACTGGTATTGTATGTAAGCAGATGCATATGTAAACAACGCGATCATCAACATTAAACAGCAAATAAATCAAAACTGTTGTCGTAATGTTACCGAATGAAATGTCAACCCAGGACTTTCAAGTCATGTCAAGTCACCTTTATTTATATAGCGCTTTTTACAATACAGATTGTTTCAAAGCAGCTTAACAGTGATACAGTGATAACTGATCTTAGCTTGGCAGATATGGGTGTGCTCTTTGATACCAATCTTTGATACCAATACCTCAAGGCTAGATTATTGTAATGCTCTACTGGGTGGTTGCCCTGCTCGCTTAATAAACAAACTCCAGCTGGTCCAAAATTACATCATTTCTAATGTGTTACATCATTCCCATAACACCTTGTTACATCATTAGAATAATGGCAGAATGGCATCTAGGCTAATGTTAGTGTTTTTCCCGAGGTTTACTGTAGTCAGCCGGATCCAGATCAGATGGTGGACCTGCGCAGTGAAGGACTCTATTGGACTGTAAAGCTTGGGGGTGTTGATCTACTCCATCTATGTATTGATCATCCCTCTGAATCTGATCTGGATGTAGTCTTTGACAAAACCATTTTTTTTCTTAGCTTTGTTGCAGGGGCGCGGGAAGGGGGTGCAGCACCCCCTGGTTTCACAGAATTGCAAATGCAATGGAAAGTTCATTTATATTTCTTAATTTTTAGCATTTAGTAATTTATTTGTAATGAACACTTTAAGTGGCCCATTAAAACGTATTATTTATATGTTTAATTATGTTGTTAAAACATACATGAGGTCATATTGTGACTGTTGCGGTGTGCGTAGAAAGAATGCGTAATAGAGGTAACTCCCCCGGAGTGCCTTACTAAAGATTCTGTTCATGAGCACCGTGCACTCAACCCAGAACACCCTGCGGGACATGCTGGTTCGAATACAGGCCTCTCTGAAATAAGTAGGGCTGCCCCAACTTAAGTTTTTTCTAGTAGTTTAGCCGTTGTTCACGCATTTAAGCCTTTGTTGACGCAGCGGCGCCGCCTCCATGTCATTGTCTGCTATAGTTATTGCTAATAAAGCAATGTAGCAATATAGTATTGCTAATTATTGCTAACTGGTTGATAAAACATTTATTAAAATTAAGATACAATTTAAAAACAAAACGAAATTAAGGCTTTCAACAAAACAAAACTTAATGAAGTTCAAGTGGTCAAAATAATTTCAGACCCCATGTCCTCTGACATATTGCGCATCTTATGTGTCCTGTTCACTTTTCATAATCATCGTAAATTAAATGAAAAAATAACATCATAATATTTAAACATATGAAACGAAATACGTGTTTAAATGGCTAAAACAAGTATAGTAGGCGGCAGTACAGAGACATTTCATGTCGGAGCGGGATTTGAGCGCCGGTGAGCGGTTCATGAGTGGAGCTCCGCTTTGCTCACACGCTCTGGTAAGGTAGGCAGATTTTTTTGCGTTCATTTGTGTGTCCTGTCACTGTGCAGGCTGTTTTATTGTAGGCTATATGACAGTGTAAATACCTCATTAACCCTTTTATTTAAAGGTTTAATGTAGGCCATGTAGTCCATTGCATTATGATTGCAAGAAGGATCAACAATGTTAAAAATGTGATGTGCAGTCTCGGTGTGTGTGCTACTTAAATGAGTGTTCTCACGAATATGCTTGTTGTGCTTCGTGTTTTATAGACTCAAACAAATGGTTTCTTATTCAAATTTGGTGACCCCCAACCTAAAAAACAGCACCCCCAACCTAAAACATCTTCCCACGCCCCTGCTTTGTTGCTTTTTTGTGAAAATGATCAAAAATGCTGGCCGTGGCTGAGAAAAAAGTTTAAAGGTGAACTTCTTTTAACTTTATGTGGCTTTCTAAACGCGGCTGTCTTGGGCAAAATGTGAATGCAACTTTCAAAGATCTCTATATTGAGCTTCTCTGCTTCTGCAATGTTTTAAATGAACAATGCAGCAGCGTCGCATCCGTGGGTTTAATTGGATAGGCTAGCAAAAACATCTCAAATTTGAATGTACCGTTTTTGCATTTGAATGTGGACTGTTGTTTTAAATAGAAGAAAATTCCAAATTCGAATTCTAATTTGACAGGCTCAGTCACTATGGAGTCCGGACTGTTGTTGTATGGAAAAGGGGAGGAAAACCCTTCCGAATTTTTCCTTTTGTATTCCACAGCAAGTGATAAGGACACACGGGTGAGCCTGACATCCAAATCAGGCATTGAAATTGTAATTAGCATCGTTTGCAGTTTATTATTTAGCAAAAGTTCCATGTGTAAATGAATAAAAGTGCAAAGTAGAGCTCCATGCCAGTAACACAAGTCTATAAGGAAAAAATGAGCACATCAGACCTCGGAAAAGAGTGAAATGGAAACAAAAAACATGAGAATTCAGGAGGTGGAGTAGAGCGGGCAGACAGATGGCTGTGTAAGTGAGAAAGACAGAGAGGGAGAGAGACAGAGATATTGCCAGCGTTGGGGCTTTGGGGGTGGGACGGGCAGCAGGCAGATGTGTGTGTGATGGATGGTCCGGCCAGGCAAGGCCGCAGATAAGAGTGCAAACAAACTCGGTAATAAATGAACCGGCCCGAGCGGCGGTATTGAGGCTGGCTCTTCACGCCGTGATGCATGCCGAGGGAAGCCGCCGGCAATTTGTAATGGAGAAATGAGGGAGCTGTCAGAGGAATGAAGAGACAACACTCGGGAGAGGAGGAACAGGATGGGCCGGCGGGGGCCGGGCACCGCTCTGTGTGTCCGCTCACCAGGGGGGTAATCAGGGCTACACGGGGCGCTAATTCACCCCATAATTAGACTTGCTGTCACGCCGCGCCGTGTGTGGAGACCAGCAGAAGACGCAGGGAAGCTTTCATGTATCTTAAGAAAAGAGGGTCAATTCACTGGACTGAATGTTTAAATTAAGTGAAGAGGAAGTGGCAGAGGAAGCAGACGGGACGCCCCAACAGCTCCTGCAGATGCATTATCTGACAATGACATTTGGATTTACTTATCATGAGCCCAAAATCAGCATTTTAAGTAATACATACAATTGTGCACATAATTATTTTTATATATATTTTCTAAAAGATTACTAGATAAATATATTTTTTTACATTTAGTACAGCACTGATGAACATAATGATCATCAACAGATTTTTGCAAATGATATGACATTTTCCACTCTTCATATCCGAATCCACTTTTGCTAGTTTAACGACGGAAAAAACGGTTGGTGCTCCAGGCTCATGGTCCAAAAGGGTTATCCCTAATCTAAACGTGCAATAAACCAATCAGAGTCTCATCTCCCGTTACCTTTAAAAGCCAGTTGCACTACATGCTGGCATTTACATGGAGGGAAGACTGAACACTTTTCCAGAGAGGAATCCTTTTATTTGTAATATTTGGCATGTGTGTGTGCTGCTGCGCATCCCTGTGAGTGTAATAATCAGAGTGTATGCGCGTTGTGCACCGCCTATAGGCTCATATTACTAACACGTCCTTTAAATAACACAATAAATACTGCGCTGGTGACTTTAGAGCAGGTTTGTGTTGGTCAGTGGCGCAGTGGTTTTCAGTTCCTCACGATAGCAACGCACCAACAATGCTCCTGAACACACCTGGTGTTCAGACCAGCACACCCATGGGTGAACAGATGCGCGCCAGTACATTTGATATTTAAACAACGTGACGCTGGACGTGAAAATGAGAACTGCGTCTGGCTGAAACTAGCAAAGAGAATGTGTGTCACACCTTGCTCCGGTTGAATGATAGCGCCTTCTGTGTTGCCTCTTCAAGCCGTCAAGTCTGATTGTAGTCTATGTGTGTGGATGGTGTAAATTATTTTGTCTTGTAAAATTTATGTCAAATACCTAAATCAGGGCAGTACTACATTAAATGTTGTTTTTATCGTAATTTTCTTAAAAAATTACATCTTATCCTGCAAGGGGTATTTGAATAGATTGTAAAACTAGTGTTGCCATTTGATATACACTTTTCCCCTGTGTATTTATTTCAAAGGCCATTTTATCGGTGAACTTCACGCTTCAACTTCACAATATCTTGAGTTCAGCGGCTGCTGAGAAGAACAACTAAAGACTAACACTGAAAATGCTTTAAAAAGTTTCACTCTGAGTTTACATTCAGCTGAGGGGAAGTGTGACCTATTCCCTCCTAGTCTGTCACTGTCAAAGGCTTATACAAGAACTCAGAGGTGATAATTTATTAGCAGTGCCTGTGAACAAGAGCCATCACACTTAAATCCCTTGGTAAGTGCTGTCAAAATCAGACACATGGCAGTGCGCCGCTTCACGTCAACGCTAACAGAAAACATTTGGACTGGAGTCTGGGCTCAAGGATCATCAGCTGGGATGCTACTGGGTATTTCAATGCAGGGTGGGATGTTTATTCAGATATACACTCTTAAAATGTATATCCATCTTTAAAGCACCAAATAACCTTCTCACCCTAAACCATTTTCACTGCAGTGGAGAAACAGCCGAGACAAAAGTTAATATCCAGTAAGGGTATGTTTACTCCATAACAATGTACTAGAAATGTAGAAGTCTTTGTGTTTTTTGAAACGTTTGGAAAACGCTGTATTCCTCATGTCACTTTGTATAGAAATACTACGCACCTGAAGTGTTAATAAACTCAGCACAAACACAGTCCTATAGTCCGCCTTCGTTGTTAAGGTTGTCAGGTTCTCACGCATGCCTGTAGATCGAACATGCCATACACAAGCGCATGATGTCTTTGTTTTCACAAATTAGCGTTTTTGTACTCTTCATGGAGAAGATAACCCGTTGTCAAAAGTAAGTATTTTCAGTCTCCCAAAACGTGTCATTGTGCAAATGAATGGGCAAAACGCATTAATAGGGTCCTATGAAATCCATTTGATTTTTTTCCAAAATTCAGTTTTTACATGTTACATGTACATGTGGATTCTGTTTTTTCCGTTCAAATTTTTTGGACTCCATTTTAAAAGTTAAATTAAATTGTAATACTTTAAAAGCATGTCTAATTAATTGAAATCGTGAAACGCATTTAACAACAATTTATTAAAAGTAAAAAATTACATATTTAGGGCCCTATGAAATGCGCTTTATTTTTACCAAATTCTGTGTTTTCTCTTTTAGGTTTTCTGGATTCCATTTGAATAGTTTAATTACATTTTAATTAATCAATCATTAAAAAGCATGTCTAATTAATAGAATTCATAAAAACATCCATTTATTAATTTAAAAATAAAATTTTATTTCAAGTTTTTTTATTTCAGAAATTCTGTGTTTTTTTATTTTTCTGGCAACATAAAACATTAATTGAATTTACCTTTCATGTAAAATGTAAAATTAAAACAACTTTTACTTCAAGTTTTAATAATAATTTATTATTAAATTTTATTTTTATATAAATCATACATTCACTGTAAAAAAAAAAAAGTTGAGAAAACTTAAAAGTTTAAGGCAACCAGCTGCAGAACATTTTTGAGTTTTCTGAACTTATTTGTTTGAGTTATCTCAACTTTTTTCATGTTAAATAAACGTTAAAAGCTGAATTTGTCATACAAAACATAAGTTGTATTTTTTTACAGTGTTTATAATTTATTATTAGTAGTATTATTTGAGTTGTAGCTAAATTCTTCTGCACAACAGTAATATATTTCTGTCTCAATTTCAAGTTAAACCGAACTTTTATTTTGACGAGTTGCCGTGAAGAGCTTCTCTGTGTGTATGATACTGATGGTAGTTTTTCTCAAATGAAACGGTGAAATGTCATAAAGTGACTCTCGGAGCGGCTCTGGAGATGAAGTTCATGTCCTCATATAGTGAGGCGGCAGAAAACACAGCGAGCATCACGCATGCTTCAGTGCGTGTGTGTGTGTGTGTGTGTGTGTGTGTGTGTGTGTGTGTGTGTGTGTGTGTGTGTGTGTGTGTGTGGTAAATGAAACCATTAATTCCCACAGACACAAAGAACATGCGGGATTAATATAATTAAAAAGTCTTCTTGCGGTTTAATATTCACAGACACTAGTCTAGCTATATCACGATTACATTTAAGTGTAATGACCTGCTTATTATTTATGCATTAAATTAAAAAAATTATGTGAAATTCTGGGATGATCTGAATTATACAGTAAATGCCATTTTTATGAGTGGATTCCGCCCGCATTTTCTGCATCACAAAAATCATAGGGCCCTAGATAAGATAGTTTTTCTAGTTGAACGTGATGTGGTGTAAACTCCCCTAACTGTGCGTTCACACCGCCAGCGGCGAGAGCGTCAAACTGATCGGAAGTCATTCATTTTCAATGGGAGCCGGTGGCCAGCTCCAACTAGAGCGGGTCTTAGACGATTACATTTCAGGTCAGCTTTATGGTAATGAGCTATGACGCTGTTCAAGTCAAGTCAAGTCAACTTTATTTATATAGCTCTTTTAACAATGCAGATTGTTTCAAAGCAGCTTCACAGTGTTAAACAGAAAAATAATGCAACAGAATATATCTCAATTATCATACAGTAACAATGTGGGCTTTAGATCAGTCATTAGATCAGTGATTTAGTAATTAGATTTATTTGGAAATTTAGTTGAAAAATTTGGTGTCCCCAGTTTTAGCAACCAATCTAAATGTAGAAGTGCTCCGCTTGAGAGGAATCCAGAGAACGCAGTCCTGGAAACTTTGGTTCCGACCACATTAGTTCCCAAGCAAAATAGAGGAGAGGTTGATCATTGCTGTGGCAATATTTATAGGCAACATGTTTTTCAGCGGGAATGCAATTCATTTTCTTAAAACAACACCGATTTGACCAATTGCATTAACGCTGCACTTCAACCAGGACAGGTATTGGCCGCACACAAATGAATGTTAATGTTAATTAAAGACCACAGCTAGCAAACGTCTCCTATAAACCGCATGTTTAAACTCGTATAAACATAACCATGAAAACAAAAGCCACACCAGACAAATGGTTTATTTCGTTAGCAAACATGTAACTATAATTGTTAAGTTCTTTCCATCAATCAATTTCTTACTTTCAGATTTCATTTGGTTAACTTATACCCTACTTGTGATCAGTCTGCACAAATACCTCCTGCTTCAATGCTTTCCGGCCCCTTTACAGTTTTAAACAAGACCAAGCGTTCGATGTACGTCAGAGCGTCAGCTCATTCTGCAGCGTCGTTGGCAGAGCGAATCTGAACACACAGTAAGTCTCCTGACACATGAACAGGGCAACATCTGACCAGCAGTTTTCTTTTGCACTTCGATCAGTGTATTAGTTTGAGGAATCAAGAGAAATGAGAAATATTTACAAAGAAAACAAAATGTCCACCCCTAAACCAACCCCTCTATTGGTACGTAAGAATATTGATTAAAAATGTATGTATTAGTGTGTACAAATTGACATGAATTAGCCACCAATTCACATAAACAAACTGCCATAAGAGTGTGCAGGTAAAACTCTTTATGTTGTAGAGATAAAGACCATTCCTACAAGGACTGTAGCTGTATTTTTCCCTCCTCAGAACTGCTGTTTTGTACACTGAGTTCTTCTATATTGCGCTAGAAGTTCATAGAGATGACACTGTCACCGTCAGTATAGACAGTATGAATGATTTGTTATGAGTCGAATGTTCATGTCACACACTGTTAGCTCAATCATAGCAGGGTAAATGTTGTCTGGATGTCTCAGTCAAGGCTGTTCTTGATCTACCCTTGACACACCTTGTTTTCCTCTTGTTTACCTGTCTGTCTGTCAGACAGGAGAATGAATTCCCTACAGCCAGATATATGTTTCAAGCTGTTTTAACAAGAAACAAAATGCTGCACTTTCTACCCTTTTACTATCGTCATCTTTACGGCAGGAGGCAAAGCTGAAGCAGGCGGTTGTGATATAAACTCTGTCTTACCTGGTTTATAGAAGACATCTTGTACAGAATTGTTTTATTTCTAAAACTTTACGTTCTTTCAGTCATTGAATTAATCTTCTCAGTTGTGCAGTGTTGGGGAGTATCCATTCATCTCAATGCCCGGCTGGTGCAGGACCCCCTGGAAATACACAAGCGGTGACGCAAAAGAGTAATATCAGTCAGTTTCACCCTTCTAAAAAAAGGCACTGGTATCACCTACTATTGGCCGTCAAAGGAGAAAAATGCAGCCAGAAATAGGGTAGTTATGGCATGCACCAGCAGGGACTAACTGGGTCACGATAACCAGGCACATTTTGATCTCTTGTTTATAACGAGTCAGTTCTTTCAAGCGGGTCGTTTTGATGAACTTGTCCAAAAATAGATGTGCTTATTCATAGTGTTCCCAAGAGACCCTTTGCACCATTTTACTTGCTTTTTTTTGGTAGGGAAATAAATATTTATTTAAATAGCTGAAGATTGTGCTTCTCCCACTGAAAATACCTGCTGTTCTGTCAGTGGTTGAAGGATAATCTTCAGCTGTGAGGAGCTCTACAGCCACCCAGAAATCTGCAGTGGGTCTGACTTACAACGACAACAAAATGTTACCGTCCCGCTGCTGTTGTTGCTGCGCTGTTGTCACGTCTTGAACACGAGGCCAGCGGAGGCTGGGCGGAGAAGAAAAATTAGGGCCTACACCTGCAGCGGCGTAATTAATGCCATTGTCACCTTCCAAAAATAAATCAGAACCTCAACAAGACTTTCCTGTTTAGGGTCAAAATCTCCTCCCGCTGTATTAAAATTAATCACCTTCCCTGCTGTTGCCGTGGAGTGAAGAAGAAAAAACGGCCGGCTCCTGCATTTCTCCGTTCAGTAGTAAAAATAAACAACAAACACAACGACACGCCGCCACGTAGAACGTGGATTAATTAGCCATTCCTGCGCCGCCAGTGAAAAAGAAATGAAATTTCGAAGCAGATCTGCATTGATGAATTGGTAAACCTTTAGAATTCATTTGTCATGTGGGGGGAGTGTGTGTTTGTATTTTTGAAAGGTTAGGGGTTGCCTTGGGACGGGAGACTGCTGGAGTAGATGGGATGATTTTTGTTGTTTTTAGGAATGTTAGATCATGGGATGATCTGAAGCTTCAATGATGATTACAATTCTTTTTTAGATTTGCATACACTGAATATTCCTTAAATACATGTGGTGCATTAGTCACGTTTTAGTAGCGCGTGCACTTTCCATTCTCTTAAATCTCTCTTCCTGGTTCGATGATTGATTATATAAGCACCCCGACTGTATATTATCCCCCCCCCTCTAATGTTCAGAGCCTAACAGGCCCACGAATATTTTGTGATCGCCACCGCTGGGCTGCTTGCTCGATTAGTCTGTTTCTGTGTTTCAGGCCAAACAATTAGAAAGTCATTTATTTTCACATTTCAAAGTGATGAGCCCCAAACACGTCTTTATAGATCTTCTTCTCCTCAATTGTGTCTATTTGCATAATGGGATAGAATAGCTCTGAAATGTGGCCCTGTGGGACTCACTAAAGATTGAGACACGAGATACCAGCCGCCGCCTCATATTTATGTCTGTTTTGGGGAAAATTAATGGTGCATTTTCACATTGTATAATGTTATTTAATGGTGCAATTCATCTAATAAAAAGAGAACATTTTTGAAACATTTATGTTTTTTGCTTTTTACATACGAGGAGGCCCAGCGGGCCTGTGCAAATATTTCCCTCTGTGTGGCTGCAGTTTCTGCGCTGCAGGCTGTTTTTATGCATCATGATGGATGATTTTGCTTTTCTCTATTCTTTGCCCAATAAGTTGCTGCCCAAATTGGTGTTTTGAGAGGGAAAGATCTAAACAAAGCATTACCATCCACTGATACAGAATCTGGTTTGCTTTAACTTAGAGCTAGAAAATAAATAGATAATTATTTTTATATATATATTTTTTTTATTGCATATTTTTATTTAAAACATTTTTTAATTTTGTTTGTGACAAATTTCTGATGCACTATTATGCAGTTTCGAAAAATATGATTTTAATTTTAATAATATGATGAATTTTAGAGATTATTTGGCTGTGAAAAATATCAAAAAGCAAGCCTAACCCTAACCTAACCTAACCCAAACCTAACCTAACCTAACCCTAACCCTAACCTAACCTAACCTAACCTAACCCAAACCTAACCTAACCTAACCTAACCTAACCTAACCTAACCTAACCTAACCCAAACCTAACCTAACCTAACCTAACCTAACCTAACCTAACCTAACCCTAACCTAACCCTAACCTAACCTAACCTAACCTAACCTAACCTAACCTAACCCTAACCTAACCTAACCTAACCTAACCTAACCTAACCCTAACCCTAACCCTAACAGTGCCAGATGCCAGGCGAAACCAGGGGGACAACTGACAGAGGCGGAGCCGGTGGAGACCCAGGCGAACCTGAGAGCCGAAGAGACCGGGCTACACTGAAGGACCTGAGCCTGACAAAGCTGAAGGGGGTAGAGGGAAGAGGCACAGCTGGAGGCCCAGAAGTCTGTGGTGGAGGATGAAGTCAATGGAGACAGGGGCAAATAACTGGATAGCACGGGCAGTGGGTTATGGTAAATGGACTGCATTTAAATAGCGCTTTTAACAGACCAATGGCCATCCAAAGCGCTTTACATGTTGCCTCACATTCACCCATTCACTCTCTCATTCATACACTGACGGCAGTGTCAGCCATGCAAGGCACCATTCAGCTCGTCGGGAGCAGCTAGGGTTAGGTGTCTTGCTCATGGACACCTCGACACTTGGTCAGGTGGAACCGGGGATCGAACCACCAACCTTCCAGTTTGCAGACAATCTACATGAACCACTGAGCCACTGCCGCCCTGTTATGAAACAACCTCCTTGGCCAATACAGGGCAGGCAGAGAGAAGTGACCCCAAACAGTGCTAGCAGGATGAAGGCCCACAGTGGAGCTAATGGAGGGAGGAGCCATGATGGAGCTCTGATGGAGATACCAGGCAGAACCAGGCTGACGACTGACAGAGGCGAAGCGGGTGGAGGTGGAGACCCAGACAGAGCTGGACCTGGACGCCGAGACATAGTGATAAGCATGCAAGGTGGAGCCAGGATGCCTGAGGCGGAGCCGGTGCGGCTCAGGACTGAGGC
The DNA here is from genome assembly GCA_023029165.1 of Gobiocypris rarus. Lineage (NCBI taxonomy): Eukaryota > Metazoa > Chordata > Actinopteri > Cypriniformes > Gobionidae > Gobiocypris > Gobiocypris rarus. Next base: position 34,065,371 of record CM040933.1, on the reverse strand, counting down.
AGATGAAGGCAAATGTATAGAGGGAAGAGGCACAGCTGAAGGCTCAGAAGTTTATGGCGGAGGAAGGAGTCAGAGGCTGAGATGTAGTGAAAAGCATGCAAGTTGGAGCTAGGGTGCTGGAGGACTGAAGCGGAGACGGAGCGATTGAGGACTGAGGTAAAGCCGGGAGGAAGAAGGCAGATGGAGCCAAAGGGGTAGAGGGAAGGTGCACAGCTGAAGGCCTGGAAGTCCATGGTGGAGCTAGAGCGATGCCTGAACAAGGTAGAGCCGGAGGGACAAGGGAGCCCGTTGGAGCCGTAAGGACAAAAGTCCCAGGTGGAGCAGAGAGGGCGAGGAGTCAAGGTGGAGCTGACTGGTCAACGTGCCAAGGTGGAGAGATGGGCTTTGTGGTTTGAGGCAGACATACCAGGGCATAGCTGGCTAACAGGAAACCCAAGGCAGATCCGAGCTGCTAAGAGGAGCCAGCGATGGATGAGCCGAAGGGCTGAAAGGAGTCAGTGGAGACAGGGCAGAAGCACTGCATCGCAAGGGCAGTGGGTTACACAACAACCCCATTGGCCAATACAGGACAGGTAGAGCGTTCAAGAACGAGATTACAGTTTATACCCTAACTCTACATACCCTAACTCTAACCCTAAATGAATGCATTCAATTTAACCATAATGAAATATAATTAATTGAAAATAACATAATTTGTTCCAAATTTCAATATTTAGTATAAAATAATGATTAAAGTAATAAATAGCTTAAATATCAGATAAACATGATATCTTAAAGTCTTTCAAAAATCACAAGACTTCATTCAATGTCTGAAATGTGTTTTATTTCTAAAAAGAAAAGCAAACGAGTTGCCACCCTAATAGTGGAGTTATGAGATGAATGTGGAGATCAGCTCAGATCATTTAGTGTTTGAAGAATTTGATGGAAATTTGTTGAGATCTCTTCTAAGACTCATGTGAGATTACTGGAGGAACATCTGAAAACAGGAGGCTTCAAAACGATTTATCATTATCGTAGAAACAACTGAGATATTAAAGGGCTTTGTTTCTTTTATTCTGTCAGATGAAACTGAACTGAATTTCCAGCAGCGCTCATATCCTGAAGTAAATGCCCCAGAAAGAAAGGCGAGCTTCATTTATGCATTACCCATCAAACACACACCCCAACTATCCATTCACTACTACGTGTCATTCCCACACCTGAACCTCCAGCCGTACCTTGGCATCCAGCCACTATGAGAGTGAATGTACACTACCATTCAAACAAGCATAGTGAATGGCCTTGTTTAGAGCTGTTGTCATTTGGGATAGTACGCAACTACTACTATATGCCAGCATCATGGCAGCAATTTTTGCACTCCCAACATTTGTTCCATAAAATGTAGTTTTTAAACACTCAGGAGATTTTCTAGGGATGCATTTTTCCTTTAACACTTTGTGTAGGATCTGTAATGACTGTTTGTTTAAGTGTTTTTGTGTTTTTATGCTTGTGTGCAGACAGATATGTGCCCTTACGTGTGTGTACGTTGTGTGTGTGTGTGTAGGTGTGTACGCCCGGTGCGCTTCTCTGGCTCCAGCTGCTGTCTTCTCCTCCAGCCTGAAGGTAAAGCCGTTGAAAGGCACTTTAGAAATTAAAAGAGTTTCACTGCACTGTAATGTGGCTTAAATGATCCAGAAAACACAAGATATATTGACCATTTAATGAAACACACACACACGCTCTCTCTCCTCTTCTCAAATGCTCTGTCTGTCTTGTCCTTCTATCAGCTCCTGCATTTTGATATTCGCTGTACATTCGTTGTGAATTTTCATTTCCTATGTATATAACATTTGAAGTACGTTTATGCCTGCATCCAAGATTCAAAATACTTTCTTGTGTTTACTTTAAATGCCACTTGTCTTATTGTCTTATTCATCAGTGCGTGCTTTTCCATAATAAAAATCTCATAACTTTCACCTCCAAAATTTACTGATGATGTAACCAAGGTTGTGTGGGTGGGGACAAGAATATTCACCAATGATATCATAGCATAACATTTATGATCCAATCAAATCCCAGAAGATTAAATTAAATCCAGTCCTTTATTATTTCTCGATGAAATATGACACATTATGAAAGTTATATATGTTGTAGCACCTTCCTAATAAAAAAATACTTGTGCAATGCCAGATCATTTTCAAAGTCTTTTCACTGGACAGCCACCAAGAGTGTCTGAGAGACTGTGTGTGGGGTCCCGCTGGCTCTTACACCACTGGGACACCTCAGACCCCTCGGTGCAGGGCTTAACGGTCACTCAGTGTCAGACCCTCTACATAACACACACACACACACGCACACACGCACACACACGCACACACACGCACACACACACACACACACACACACACACACACACACACACACACACACACACACACACACACACACACACACACACGCACGCACGCACGCACGCACGCACGCACAAACAAACAAACACACACACACACACACACACACACACACACACACACACACTCACCACACACACACACGCGACGCACGCGCACACACACACACACACACACACACACACACTTGTCATGTAGGTGAAAACACAGCCTGTTCTTTTATTTTTGCACTCTCAGAAGGTAATTTGACTGGAGGTGCAGGATTTGGTGTAAATATTTTTTCTAAAAAGGCTGTCGAAAAATGTATAGATTTTTTTTTCAGCCATCATATTGGCTTTCAGCACCACTTTCAGTTGATACATTAAGATAATAATAAATACTAATGAAATGAATACAGTTACAGTAGATAGTAGAACAGCACAATCATCGGGTGAATCTCATTTACCATAATATAATATATACATCAATATAGGTATACATCAATAACAATAATGAACTTCATTTGTTTATTGAATGGAATAAAGCTCAACATGCGTTACAATAAAAATACATTGCAAAAAGCTTTTTATAGAGTTCGTTTTATATTTCGGGAAATTGCTATATTTCAAACACTTCCATTCATCTAGTGCATGCATCATATAACAAAAAAGGGATGATTATTAATTATATTAATTATTAACACTGTACTGTATGTATAACAGCTCTCAGATGTGTTAAAACATTGAGTCATTGAGAAAATCGGTTGTGTTGGACATAAATGAATGTCTGCGATGTTCGCCGAACGCTTATATCCGTGACTGCTGTGGGCTTTTAGGAAGCTCTCTCTCCATTGGCCGATTCACAAGCCGCGCAGCAGACGGAGAACGCCCTCTCCAAATGTCACAGGGAGCAGCTCACACGGCATTACACATTATTAATCACCCTTTCACTGCCTCCGAGTCGGAAACCCCGGAAAACAGGAGCGAGAGATGCAGGCAGGGATGGGTAGGAGTGGTGGGGAAGGCAGGAGAAGGGATGAGGGTTAGGAAGCCACAAATAACTACCATCAATCATCCGGCAGTCAACATTTTCACATGGTGCGGCCGTGCCGGTATTGGCAACTCTCAAAGTTCTCCGGAGCGTTCTCAACAAAACAACCCCCTCGCTCAAATCACGCTGTCAGCAGGAATATGGCAGGTGTGTTAACTCCCACCACTCCAAATTAGGACCTGCAAGATTTGCAGAAAGTGTTTTTTTCCCCCATCATAACTCAGGATAATTAGAAATGATATCAGAGGTGATGGAGATGTTAATAGCTAGGGAGGGCAGAGCTGTTTTGTTCTGAAACCCCTTGGTAAGGTATCAGCTGGCTCAGAGACCTCTACACCTGATGAACTGAATACGGACCCATCCGTCTCTGTTTGAACGTCTTCCTCGTGACATCAAAGACGAAGCCCACACTACTGCCGTTCTTTGATGAGATCAACCGGGTTTGACGATTGAATTCCTGGTTTTCAAGAGAGCTTCGAGTCTTGGGAATTTCTTAGTTCTGAAAAGTTCTCGTTCGGTTTGGAAGCGTCTCCGTTCGATATCTCAAATCGTCTCAAGTGTGCACGCAAACCACTGAAACTTCAGAGTTTAATCTAAGAAGAGAAATGATGACCCAAACATCATTTACCCATTCACATATAATCATCATGTGAGAACAACATGAAATTTGATCTTGTTATTTAAAGAATTACTGACTGAAAATGCTCTCTAACATCGATCTCATTTGGAGGTGGTGATGAGGTGGGAGAAAGATATATTTCTCTCACTGGCGTTTTATCAAGAAACTTTTCATTCACTCACGAAAGCACTCAAATATAGTTTTTCCTCCCACCTCATGCTATTTCCATCACAAAGTTTTGTGAGCGAATGCTTCTTTGTAGAATGGAAACGTTTTGCGAGCGAACACAATGGTATAAGATTGGTGAGTGAACGCAAAAGTATTGTGTCCGGCGAGAAACTTGGCATTCAATTGGTTTGGGCAGGGGCGGTTTCTTCATTAGGACAATAGGGCAACGCACCACCAAAACGCAAAAGGGACGAATGGGATCAATCATATCGCCGACGTTTAATGCCTCACCAAATAAAGGGCGCTACTGTGAGTGTGCACGCCCACTCGCAAAATCCCAGGCATAAAAGCGGCATTTATTTAAAAACGCGTCTGGTTTTTGGTTTGCACGCGGTAAAAACTGTCCAACCAATGAGATTGGTGCTTTTGTTCATGTGCCTGGAGCTGCTGAAGTTACAGTAAAACACGACTCGCTCAAGCACAAAACGGTCTTGCCGAGCACACACTGATACCTGAGAAGAAGACGACGAAGAGGAAGTAAGCAGATGAAGAAGAAGATGCTCCGAGGCAAGATGAATGTAGAGCTGCTGGTCTCTCTGGTGTCTGAGCACAAAGAGCTTTATGACAATCAGCGACTACAACATCTCCATAAGAGGGAGTTGTTATGGACAGGAATTGCAGATCAAATAGGATCTATTTGAGGGGTAATTCTGTTTTTCAGTAAGCGCCATCTACTGTCAGGGAGTGAATATGCACGTTCACACAGCAGTTAAAATCGCTTGGGTATGAACACAAAGTCGTGTCCAAAAAGCAAGCGCGATAACCGTCCCGGTGTGCACGAGGCTTTACGCTAGCTGTCACTATTCTAGACTGATCCGTCTCTGGATATATAGTCCTATCAGCGTCAAGTCGCGCTCTGTGGAGTACCGCCCCTTCTTGGGCGATTTCACTCTGGCCGAGAATCTGTTCTCCATACAAATCATTTTATTTTCAAACTGCAGGCACTGCAATGCATTCTCTACGGGTTCAGGGAGGGCTAGCACTAGCGTGCTTTCGTCATCATGCGTATGCTGGGAACAAACATAACTCTATTAATAATCTTTAAGCTGAAGGGACATACAAGAATTTCCTCAGTGCATAACTTACATTTCACAGACATAATCTCCATCTGTAAATGTTAGAAAGTCAAGCAAATATTTCCATTTTGCTGTCAGGAGTGGACGAGCCCTCTCAAGGACTAACATCCGTGAGCGAACCCGCCAAACAGGCGAAGCGCAATAGAATAGGAGCGCAATAATTCGGACTAAAATATACATTTTGCTAAAATATTGGTTGTTGTTGTTGGTGAACATAAATGTGCTGTATGTAGAAATTCATACCTTCATGTAGGTGTATTTTTAAGATAGCAGTAACTGTAAAGTGGCTGTTGTATGGTAATCACAAGTCTAATAATTAGTCCGTGATTTTGTATTTATTTATTTTCATTATTAGTTTAGTGAATTTAACTTTAAAATCATGATTTTGTTTTTAGATTGTGGCTAGTGTTACAATGTTAGATGTGATTTACCCCTGTTTTACACATAATAGGCCTATTTTTGTTTTCATAGCATTCAATATTGGGCATTTTTAAAATTCAAATGTAGAAAATACTGAGATACCGTACATCGCTATCCAGCCCACTAATACAGAGATATGATTTTTTGGTCATATATTGCCCAGCCCTACCCTATGGCATGCTTTAAATGCTGAATGTTTTAGCAGTAAAGATACATTATTATAACACTTGTTAAATGGTTATTTAAAAATTAGTAGGGGAGAGCGGATCACAACCTAACGCTTTTTCACTGTCTCAGTTTGTGTAAATCCACTTGGGGTTCAGAGTATTTATTTTTCCCACATTAATTTCACACATGTCTAGTACAATGATGTGGTGTTGTTTCATTAATACAGTGTGTGCTTTTTTCTTGATTTACCCCGAAAGAATGGAAGTGAAATGTGACAACATGCCCCATAGGTGGGGTACATTGTAACATGACCATATGACAGCTTAAAATGTGATCTGATATAATCAAAAGATATCCAAAACAAACTTAAATATTTTGTCAATGAAATACAATTATTCACTTTTTGAAATAAAATAATGGCATTTTTTTATCATTAAAATACACACATTTTTGATTTTGACACATCGCTAAATACAGCTATACAGCAAAGTTAAAAACATAATAACAATCAATAATTTCTGAACATTAACTCTCAGTCTTTATTCACCATTTTCTCATGGTTTCTTAAAAGAATTCATAAAAGTATAGAATATAATATCATATTTCTAATAGGGGCTCATTGTAATGCAGTGTGAACGCATCCCACCTGCTCCACTGGGGTATCTTCTGCTGTGAGATCAGCATTAAAGAAACATCTCAACTGTTAAATAACAGATAGAAGATTAAAATAATATCAGATTTTTCTTATTTAATAATAATAATAAAAACAGAGATGAAAAATAAACTTAAGTGAGAAATTTACTTTTGCTATGGTTAAGTAAATGTTCGGTGATATCTTCCAAAGATTTTTTAATCTTGACGTTATTTTTCTCTATATAGTGTTGATATGGCAACTAGTAAATACACAAAGTTTCGTCATCCTGGCGTGTGTGGAAAGTGTTATCGTGCCCGCGCCCGCTCATGCAGTCCTGCATTACTGATTTCAGTTGGTCGGGTTCTCTCGCGTTCCCTGAGAAACGGTGCTATTTCACTTGCCACTCGTCTGCGTTTACACGCCAATATTCAGCATTTCTCAAAGAAATGCTGCTTCACTCACCAATCTTTTGCTACGTTCCCGCCAGAAACTGTTGCGTTCGCTCGCACAACTTTGTGTTGGAAATAACACGTGGAAGGAAACGGCATTTCAGTGCTTTCATGAGTGAATGCAAAGTTTCTCGAGAAAACGCAACACTTTTGCGAGAGACTGCAAAAGCGTCGAAATATCACTTTTCCTCCCATCTGATATATATATATATATATATATATATATATATATATATATATATATATATATATATATATATATATATATATATATATATATATATATATATATATATATATATATTTGCCATTACCATGACCTCTCACGGTCTTCGTACATTACAGTATATGTGCAGTTTTGACTGCCTGCTTCATGTGTGTGTGTGTGTGTGTGTGTTAACATTTATGCTTACTGCCGTTGTATGTAAAATCAGCATGAAGGAAGACTCTTAAAATGTTTTGTGCTCTAGAGGAAAAAAAACAAGTTTGTACAGACAAATAACGAAAGATAAGTGTAAATGATGAAAGAGTGGCGTTTGTGTGATCTCTGGGCATCTGTGACACTAGGGGGCGGCAGAAGGCTGTCGTGTTTGTCTTTCACATCAGGATTTCTCCACAAACACTGGAAAGCAAAGGTCAGGTGCAAAAGCTGGAGTACTGCGTCAGTCGTGTAACACCTGATTACTTCAAGCCTTTTACCAAATACAAGTATTATTATCAGTACATTTGTGCAGGCACACACAATAAATCCCCACTCACTTTTTTATGTATTATTTTTTTCTAAACATGCATGCTATCAGTTTTAGACACACCGTTAACAGTAATAAATGACACATTTTGTAACAGCATTAAACACTATTTGGTAACACTTTATTTTACATTGTTACACATGTTACAGTTATATGCAACTAACCCTAACCAGCCCCTATTCCTAACCCTAACCCGATAGTAAGCACATGTTGTTAATTAATATTACTCAGCACTTAAATGTATAATCACACTGTAACAATATGACACTTTAAAATAAAGTGAAACACACCATTTTTACTGGTGGTTTGATCTTTATCACAGACTTCTGCTTTCATGATATTTATTTAACACACACACACACACACACACACACACACACACACACACACACACACACACACACACACACACACACACACACACACACGTTATGTTGTGTTTCCATGTTTTATGGGGACATTCCATAGGCGTAATGCATTTTATACTGTACAAACCGTATTTTCTATCCCCTACACTGCCCCTGCCCCTAAACCTACCCATCACACACACACACACACACACACACACACACACACACACACACACACACACACACACACACACACACACACACACACACACACACACACACACAAACACACACTGCCCCTGCCCCTAAACCTACCCATCACAGGAGACATGCTGCATTTTTACTTTTTCAAAAACATCACTTAGTGTGATTTATAAGATGTTTTCCTCATGGGGACCAAAAAAATGTCCCCACAAGGACAAAAATTTGGATATTGCCATCTTTGTGGGGACATTTTGTCCCCATACCGTAGGGATTACCAGTCCACACACACACACACACACACACACACACACACACACACACACACACACACACACACACACACACACACACACACACACACACACACACACTTGTTTGTTTTGTGAAATGTGGGACATTCCATAGGCGTAATGCATTTTTACTGTACAAACTGTATTTTCTATCCCCTACACTGCCCCTGCCCCTAAACCTACCCATCACACACACACACACACACACACACACACACACACACACACACACACACACACACACACACACACACACACACACACACACACACACACACACACACACACACACCATATATTCACATCTCATCTCTCTTGTAAAACACTCTTTTATTTTATAAAATTATATTTCCTTCAGGCAACTCATAAGGTAATCTGATAATGTTGCGTGAGAGACATAAAGACACTGACTTTCCAAGCAGGAAAACATCAGGAGGAAACGCACAGGGAATGAACCGGACACACTGTTGTTGTCATCATTATTATTAAACTTAACGCGAACAGATGATATAGCTACAGCACGGCTTACATTACACACTCATCAGTGAAAAAAGAAGATAAAGGAAATAAAAGAAACAACAGTCTGCGTATGTTACCTGTCATTTGGCATGATATAAAATCCACTCCAAGAACGTAATAATTTTTTTAAAAGTCAATTTTTAAAATATAATAGAGAAAAAAGTGAATATGTGAGCCTGGAGCCCATCAGCAGTCGTGCGTCTCACGGGTATGTACCAACAATACATTCAATGGGTCAAAATTATCAATTTTTCTTTTATAACAAAAATCATAAGGATATTAAGATCATGTTCCATGAATATATTTCCTACTGTAAATGTATCAGAAATATATTATTAGTAGTAATATGCATTGCTAAGGACTTCATTTGGACAACTTTAAAGGTGATTTTCTCATTATTTATATTTTTGCACCCTCAGATCCCAGATTTCCAAATAGTTGTATCTCAGCTCCTAACAAACCATATTAATGGAAAGATGATTTATTTTATGACTGGTTTTGTGTTCCAGGGTCACTCATGAAAATAAACAGAACAAAAAATTCCCATCAGGTTCTTTGCTATTGAAATAAAATCTTGTATTTTAAATGTAAATGTATTCTTATCGCCTCTTTTCTGTATTGCAGTCATTCATTATGAATACAGTTATAACATTTGTTTTGGATTGGATTTTTATGATTTCACAGTTTCTGTCTGAACACATTTTAAAAGATAATTTAACAGAGTTATGATTTTGATGTTGAAGTATGTTTGTATACCTTAACACTGTACGTATCCCAGTTCTGTCCAGCTGAATGTGCCAGCTGTCCCTGTATTTCCCATCATATAAAGCGTCTCTTCTCCGCTGAACTGTTGTTCTCATGTCATCATAACTCGTGTGTGTGTGAAGCGCAGACTCTCGACTTCAGCCGGAGTGTAATGCGTCGCTTCAGCACAGCAAGATAACTCTTTAAAACAACTCGAATGTAAACCTTTATTGAAAGGGAATCCTGGTGCAGATATTTCATAATTCTCTGCCGATGAGAGCCGCTTCTGTTCCTGCGGTGTGAAATCATGTTTCACACGAACAAGAGGATGAGTTATTGATCAGATTTCCTGTGTAGAGTTCATTCACGACAGCCTCAATAAAATCATCCGCTGAGGAAGTCTTGAGCGCAAACCGAACAGAGACACTGACGCACTTTCAGCAATATTACAACATTTATAAAAGGATGATCATATTCAAATACATATGAGTGTAATTTAGTTACATCAGGCTTTCACACATGTGAGATGTGCAGTAGATGTTTGGGTGATCATTGTGTGAGAACTCTTGCTAGGGTTTGTGTATTTATTAGGCATATTCTACACATATTCTGTGTATTGTGTTTCTGATGCACTGTATTTACTGTAATATTTCTGACCCTGGAGAACAAAACCAGTCGTGCGTCTCACGGGTATATCTGTGGCAATAGCCAACAATACATTGCATGGGTCAAAATTATCCATTTTTCTTTTATAACAAAAATCATTAGGATATTAAGATCATGTTCCATAAATATATTTCCTACTGCAAATGTATCAGAAATGTATTATTAGTAGTCATATGCATTGCTAAGGACTTCATTTGGACAACTTTAAAGGAGATTTTCTCAATATTTCGATTTTTTGCACCCTCAGATCCCAGATTCCAGATCTCGGTCTCCTAACAAACCATATATCAATGGAAAGATTATTATGATGTATAAATGTACCCTTATGGCTGGTTTTGGGTCACACATGTGGTGTTTCCTGATGTGTCTCATACACATCTCTCAGATTTACATCACTGAGGCTTGCCATTATTGTTATAAAACTGTAAATATTGTAATGTTTCACTTGTCAATAGTATCATCATTTCATACAGGTGTTAAACATACATAATAAACTAAAATGGTACAACGTCATTTATACCAAATGTTGATTTGTAAAATCATATGAAAACGTGTGTGTGTGTGTGAATGAAGATTTGACTGAAATCAGTTCCCCTTCAGTCCTTTTCATATCATGCAGAAATGTGTTGAGGCAGTGTACGATTGAATTACAGTTTTATCCGTGTTTATTTTTATCAAAAGATCTCAAAATGTGTCCGGTTTGTTCTGCTGTGACCTGGATAACCTGGATCCAATGTGCAGTGTTGTCAGTTAATGAAGAGCAGGCGAAGGCTTTCTTGAGGATGTGTTTTTATTCATCTGCAGGCATTGTGATGCCCACGGTGAGGCTGGTGTGAGTGCTGAGTTACCTGAAGATCCTGCTGGAGTCTCTCCGTCTCTCCTCCTTAAGATACTGTCAGAATGAGGATGTTCATTCTGCCGGGTGGTTAAATAGCTCTCTCTCTCTCTCTCTCTCTCTCTCTCTCTCTCTCTCTCTCTCTCTCTCTCTCTCTCTCTCTCTCTCTCTCTCTCTCTCTCTCTCTCTCTCTCTCTGTGAGATCAGTCTGATCGAATGCTTCTCTGCACTCAAGCTCTTTTAGTATTAATGTGCTGCTTTAATCAGAGAAACTGTCTACAGTGTTTTATATCATTTATACGTGGAGCGTATTAATTCAGAGATCTGCTATGACAAAAATGATGAAAAAATACATATTTTTCTTCTATCTTTGCTGTTAAGAAATACAATCTACACACCCAAGCTAATTTAATCAGTTTTTATATAGGATAGCATATACTGTAGTTATTTAACATGTCAATACATGTGTTACAACATGTGTCATTACATTGTAATTATATATATATATAACTTGAGAGCTTAAGTTCTTGTTCAAAGAGTAGGTCATTATTATTGTTATATTAGGGTAACACTTTATTTTACAGTGTCCTTGTTAAATATGTTACATGTACTTACTGTAGTAATAACAGTAAATTATGCATAATTACATGCATCTAACCCTCAACCAAACCCTAATCCTACCCTAACCCTATAGTAAGCACATATAATTCATTATTATTTCTCAGTACTTAAAATAAAATGTAACCATGATTAGTTTATTTTGCATGTGACACATGTAATTACAATGTCAATGTTGTGATATATATATATATATATATATATATATATATATATATATATTTATTTATTTATATAGTGTGTGTGTGTGTAACCAAGAGAAAACAACATACAAAATTATGATTACTGATAAATGTGATAAGGTTTAGATGTTATGATACATGTGTATTTTGCCATGATTTAAAAACGAGATGATTACTTCATTTATTATTAATTTATGCTCTAAATCAGAGTAAAAGCAGTGTGTATTTCTTGACACTGACAGGTGTGTGTGTGTGTGTGTGTTTGTGTGTGAGTTTGTGTGTTTGTGTGTGAGTTTGTGTATGTGTGAGAGTTTGTGTATGTGTGAGAGTGTGTGTATGTGTGTGTGTGTGTGTGTGTGAGTCTGTGTCAATGTGTGTGTGTGTGTGTGTGTGTGTGTGTATGAGCGAGAGAGTGTGTGAGTCTGTGTCAATGTATGTGTGTGAGTGTGTAAGTACAGGTCCTTCTAAAAAATTAGCATATTGTGATAAAAGTTCATTATTTTCCATAATGTAATGAAAAAAATTAAAATGTCATATATTTTGGATTCATTGCACACCAACTGAAATATTTCAGGTCTTTTATTGTTTTAATACTGATGATTTTGGCATACAGCTCATGAAAACCCAAAATTCCTATCTCAAAAAATTAGCATATCATGAAAAGGTTCTCTAAACGAGCTATTAACCTAATCATCTGAATCAACTAATTAACTCTAAACACCTGCAAAAGATTCCTGAGGCTTTTAAAACTCCCAGCCTGAATCATTACTCAAAACCGCAATCATGGGTAAGACTGACCTGACTGCTGTCCAGAAGGCCATCATTGACACCCTCAAGCGAGAGGGTAAGACACAGAAAGACATTTCTGAACCAATAGGCTGTTCCCAGAGTGCTGTATCAAGGCACCTCAGTGGGAAGTCTGTGGGAAGGAAAAGTGTGGCAAAAACGCTGCACAACGAGAAGAGGTGACCGGACCCTGAGGAAGATTGTGGAGAAGGACCGATTCCAGACCTTAGGGGACCTGCGGAAGCAGTGGACTGAGTCTGGAGTAGAAACATCCAGAGCCACCGTGCACAGGCGTGTGCAGGAAATGGGCTACAGGTGCCGCATTCCCAGGTCAAGCCACTTTTGAACCAGAAACAGCGGCAGAAGCGCCTGACCTGGGCTACAGAGAAGCAGCACTGGACTGTCGCTCAAATTTTGCATGTCATTCAGAAATCAAGGTGCCAGAGTCTGGAGGAAGACTGGGGAGAAGGAAATGCCAAAATGTCTGAAGTCCAGTGTCAAGTACCCACAGTCAGTGATGGTCTGGGGTGCCATGTCAGCTGCTGGTGTTGGTCCACTGTGTTTTATCAAGGGCAGGGTCAATGCAGCTAGCTATCAGGAGATTTTGGAGCACTTCATGCTTCCATCTGCTGAAAAGCTTTAAGATTTCGTTTTCAGCACGACCTGGCACCTGCTCACAGTGCCAAAACCACTGGTAAATGGTTTACTGACCATGGTATTACTGTGCTCAATTGGCCTGCCAACTCTCCTGACCTGAACCCCATAGAGAATCTGTGGGATATTGTGAAGAGAAAGTTGAGAGACACAAGACCCAACACTCTGGATGAGCTTAAGGCCGCTATCGAAGCATCCTGGGCCTCATAACACCTCAGCAGTGCCACAGGCTGATCGCCTCCATGCCACGCCGCATTGAAGCAGTCATTTCTGCAAAAGGATTCCCCACCAAGTATTGAGTGCATAACTGAACATAAGTATTTGAAGGTTGACTTTTTTGTCTTAAAAACACTTTTCTTTTATTGGTCAGATGAAATATGCTAATTTTTTGAGAATTTTGGGTTTTCATGAGCTGTATGCCAAAATCATCAGTATTAAAACAATAAAAGACCTGAAATATTTCAGTTGGTGTGCAATAAATCTAAAATATATAAAAGTTTAATTTTTATCATTACATTTCATACTTTCATACTTTTATCACAATATGCTAATTTTTTGAGAAGGACCTGTATGTGTGTGTGCGCGTGTGTGTGCCTGAGTGTGTGTGTGTGTGTGTGTCAGAGGCAGGTGAAAGTAAACATGTGCCGCTCCTGAACTTCACCTCAGATCACACACTACACATTAGGAATGCTGCAGTGAAGCTCTCTCAGGATGGATGTTTTCTTGTTCTCTTCACTTCGTTTCAACATCTGTGACCTCAAATGAACACACACCCACAAAACTGCCGGTTACCTTGAAGACATCAGAGTGAGTCTGAGTCACAGCGCAGAACAAGCTTATGACGTACAGGACATCTGAAAATCAAATGAATGTTAAGATCGAAATCTTGCACATGTGACATAATAATTACAAGAGAACCAGCATTAGCAAGTCACTGATGTTTCAAAGGGATTTGAGTGACCTTGAGTGTTTCTTCTCATTACATAATTTTCCTTTTGGGAAGGGTGAGGTTAGGTGAGCACCTGGTAAGAACACACATTGAAATGGAAAAAGAAAATCTATTTCTCAATAAAATATTGCATTCAGTTCAATGTGACAATGTTACAAATATTAACCTTTCAAAGGTTAGAAGACAGCTCACCAAGGTTTATTGGATAAAAAAGATACAAATTGTACACTGAAAACAGTGATTTTGGTGAGTGGTAAATATAATCTGTGGAAACATATAAAATGTACATGATTATTGCAGCCAGCCAACGAATTGTAATGTTATGGGTAAATTCTACATATGCTACCCATTCGTCAACAGTTAGAACCATCACAAAATATACCCCCAAACCGTGAGTTTTTTTGCTTTAAATTGCACATGCGTCAGCCCGCGTTTTTGAGTGAGTGTGGGCGCCGCTGGATCCTCTCTCTGGCTGCCATCGGACAGCAGAAGTGAAGGTAAGCTATTTACATAGGAGTGCTGTATACATATATTTTTTAATTATGAGATATTACACTTCACTTGTATTCGGCTTTCGTTTGTTTAACATGCCATTACTTGAAATTAAAGTTTGAATCTGTCGCTGGCGTCACCATGACCCGGGACACATCAAGCCACGTCGGAAAACGTCGGACCGTTGGTCAGGCAACTTGGTTTATTGTGTTCCACGCGTCGGTTTGATGTGTTCAAATAAACGAATTGACCCCGACGACGCAACGGCACGTCTGCTTTCGTCGCTGCTAGTTCTTTGTTGTGTCCCGGGCTTTCACCGTCTGCACAACTGCCGGTAAGTTGAAATGCCGTCGTGGTGTGCCTTTTACAAGATTAGTCAGCATGCATAACTGTGTCTGACCGCTGGTTTTAAGGTTAGAAACTAGTCAAAGCCAGCTTTTACTAATATATTTAATGGGCGCAGGATTAAAAATAAAAACATAGTAACGTTACCACTGTATCCCACGAGTGTGTGTGAAA
>CM040933.1:34022301-34044801 GCA_023029165.1 Gobiocypris rarus | reverse complement strand
TAGAAGAGTGCAAAAAACAAGAGGCCAAGCTGCTCTCACATATGGTGAAGAACTGCTAAATAATCTGTCGTGTTTTTTTAATGCGAGCTGATACCTGTGCTTATCACAGCGTGTTAGGGGCAACACGTCAGAGTACAGCTCCAACATTACACAGGAACAAGTGAGTAAGGCAATACTATCTTTCTATTAGCTAACAAGAAGCTCTGATTGACAAAAGAGTAAGCAAGCAAGCAACTTTATTTATATAGCACATTTTTAGACAACAGCCGTTGCCCCAAAGTGCTTTACAGAAATAAAATAAGAATATTAAAACAACATTTAAACATTGCATCCACCCAAACAAACTCAACATGCAAATGCTATGGAAAATAGATACGTTTTTAAATAAGACTTAAAAACGGCAATTGGCGGAGCTGACCTCACATGGAGTGGGAGACTGTTCCATTGATGTAGACAAGTAGCATTCTGTTGAATAGTTCACTAGGTCACACTTTAGTTTAGGGTCCAATTCTCACTATTAACTAACTATTAATTATGATTTTTTTTGCATCAGTAAACTACGAACAACAGCCACCCGAACAGACAGGCGTGCTGAACCAACTGCATGAACACTGCCGGGAGTACAAGATGCCCTTGGTGCTGGGCTTCTTAGACTACGAGAAGGCCTTCGACAGTGTGGAGATCAACGTCATACTGTTCACCCTCCAACAACAAGATTTCGCAGACGAGTACGTGGCCCTTTTGCAGGAGCTGAACAGTGGATGCACCACCAACATCAGCCTGTTCGACCGGCCACTGCACATTTCCGTCGCCAGAGACGTCAAGCAGGGCGACCCCATCTCAGCCAATCAGTTCACGGCATGTCTGGAGCACGTCTTTCGACAGCCTGACTGGGATAACAAGGGTATCAGCGTTAACGGCCAGTGGCTCAGCCTCTTGCGCTTCTCAGACAACATTGTCCTAATCGGCAAGCCAGAAGCCGACGTAGAGTTGTGACTCGACCAGCTTGACCAGGCTGGCGCAGCGGGAGGCCTGAAGATGAACCTGGCCAAGACAAAATGGATGCACAACCCCCAGGCCGCCAACAACAACATCCACATCGGACAGAAGGAGATCGAGCAGGTTGATAGCTACATCTACCTTGGCCAGGAGCTGGCTGCTGGGCAAAAGAACAACCGTGAGCTGGCACACCGACAGAGGGCTGCCTGGGTCAGCTATGCGCCCATTGCAGAGGTGGACACCAACACAGCTGATGCCCCCCTGCGCACCCACCTGTTCAATAGCATCGTCCTTCCGGCCATGCTCTACGGGTCTGAGACCTGGTCGCTGACCGCGGCAGACAGGCAGAGACCGAACGCGCCCTCGACCGGCCTCAAGCCATCAGCAACGAGCTACTGAGGAAGACGAGCAAGGTCAAGGACGCCGTCAACCAGGCCGAACAGGCCAAGAAGTGCTGGGCCGGACACGTGGCCAGGATGTCGGATGGGCGATGGACGCGGGCCGTGACTGGATGGCTGCCTGAAGACATGTAAAGACCGAAAGATTGAAAGAAACTACTGCTTATTAATTGTTAGTCATTAAGGTAGTCATTAAGTTTAGGTATTGTGTATATTAGCTGTGCGATATGGCTGTATATCCTCACGGCATGCTGATATATCACACGAGTAGCTGTGCGATATGGCTGTATATCCTCACGGCGTGCTGATATATCACACGAGTAGCTGTGTGATATGGCTGTATATCCTCACGCCATGCTGATATATCAGACAAGTAGCTGTGCGATATGGCTGTATATCCTCACGGCGTGCTGATATATCACACGAGTAGCTGTGCGATATGGCTATATATCCTCACGGGCGTGTGATATATCAAACGCAGTAGCTGTGCGATATGGCTGTATATCCTAACGGCGTGCTGATATATCAAACGAGTAGCTGTGCGATATGGCTGTATATCCTAACGGCGTGCTGATATATCAGACGAGTAGCTGTGCGATATGGCTGTATATCCTCACGGCGTAATGATATATCACACGAGTAGCTGTGCGAAATGGCTGTATATCCTCACGCCATGCTGATATATCACACGAGTAGCTGTGCGATATGGCTGTATATCCTAACGGCGTACTGATATATCACACGAGTAGCTGTGCGATATGGCTGTATATCCTCACGGCATGCTGATATATCACACGAGTAGCTGTGCGATATGGCTGTATATCCTCACGGCGTGCTGATATATCACACGAGTAGCTGTGCGATATGGCTGTATATCCTCACGGCGTGCTGATATATCACACGAGTAGCTGTGCGATATGGCTATATATCCTCACGGCGTGCTGATATATCACACGAGTAGCTGTGCGATATGGCTGTATATCCTCACGCCATGCTGATATATCACACGAGTAGCTGTGCGATATGGCTGTATATCCTCACGCCATGCTGATATATCAGACGAGTAGCTGTGCGATATGGCTGTATATCCTCACGGCGTGCTGATATATCAGACGAGTAGCTGTGCGATATGGCTGTATATCCTCAAGACGTGCTGATATATCACACGAGTAGCTGTGCAATATGGCTGAATATCCTAACGGCGTGCTGATATATCACACGAGTAGCTGTGCGATATGGCTGTATATCCTCACGCCATGCTGATATATCAGACAAGTAGCTGTGCGATATGGCTGTATATCTCACGGCGTGCTGATATATCAGACGAGTAGCTGTGCGATATGGCTGTATATCCTCACGACGCGTGCTGATATATCACACGAGTAGCTGTGCAATATGGCTGAATATCCTAACGGCGTGCTGATATATCACACGGTAGCTGTGCGATATGGCTGTATATCCTCACGCCATGCTGATATATCAGACAAGTAGCTGTGCGATATGGCTGTATATCCTCACGGCGTGCTGATATATCACACGAGTAGCTGCGATATGGCTATATATCCTCACGGCGTGCTGATATATCACACGAGTAGCTGTGCGATATGGCTGTATATCCTCACGCCATGCTGATATATCACACGAGTAGCTGTGCGATATGGCTGTATATCCTCACGCCATGCTGATATATCAGACGAGCTGTGCGATATGGCTGTATATCCTCACGGCGTGCTGATATATCACGAGTAGCTGTGCGATATGGCTGTATATCCTCACGCCATGCTGATATATCAGACAAGTAGCTGCGATATGGCTGTATATCCTCACGGGCGTGCTGATATATCACACGCAGTAGATGTGCGATATGGCTATATATCCTCACGGCGTGCTGATATATCACACGAGTAGCTGTGCGATATGGCTGTATATCCTCACGCCATGCTGATATATCACACGAGTAGCTGTGCGATATGGCTGTATATCCTCACGCCATGCTGATATATCAGACGAGTAGCTGTGCGATATGGCTGTATATCCTCACGGCGTGCTGATATATCACACGAGTAGCTGTGCGATATGGCTGTATATCCTCACGGCATGCTGATATATCACACGGTAGCTGTGCGATATGGCTGTATATCCTCACGCCATGCTGATATATCAGACAGTAGCTGTGCGATATGGCTGTATATCCTCACGCCATGCTGATATATCAGGCGAGTAGCTGTCGATATGGCTGTATATCCTCACGGCGTGCTGATATATCACACGAGTAGCTGTGCGATATGGCTGTATATCCTAACGGCGTGCTGATATATCACCACGGTAGCTGTGCGATATGGCTGTATATCCTCACGCCATGCTGATATATCAGACAAGTAGCTGTGCGATATGGCTGTATATCCTCACGGCGTGCTGATATATCAGGCGAGTAGCTGTCGATATGGCTGTATATCCTCACGGCGTGCTGATATATCACACGAGTAGCTGTGCAATATGGCTGAATATCCTAACGGCGTGCTGATATATCACACGAGTAGCTGTGCGATATGGCTGTATATCCTCACGCCATGCTGATATATCAGACAAGTAGCTGTGCGATATGGCTGTATATCCTCACGGCGTGCTGATATATCACACGAGTAGCTGTGCGATATGGCTGTATATCCTCACGGCGTGCTGATATATCACCAGTAGCTGTGCGATATGGCTGTATATCCTCACGCCATGCTGATATATCACACGAGTAGCTGTGCGATATGGCTGTATATCCTCACGCCATGCTGATATATCAGACGAGTAGCTGTGCGATATGGCTGTATATCCTCACGGCGTGCTGATATATCACACGAGTAGCTGTGCGATATGGCTGTATATCCTCACGCCATGCTGATATATCAGACAAGTAGCTGTGCGATATGGCTGTATATCCTCACGGCGTGCTGATATATCACACGAGTAGCTGTGCGATATGGCTGTATATCCTCACGGCGTGCTGATATATCACACGAGTAGCTGTGCGATATGGCTGTATATCCTCACGCCATGCTGATATATCACGAGTAGCTGTGCGATATGGCTGTATATCCTCACGCCATGCTGATATATCAGGACGAGTAGCTGTGCGATATGGCTGTATATCCTCACGGCGTGCTGATATATCACACGAGTAGCTGTGCGATATGGCTGTATATCCTCACGGCGCGGCTGATATATCACACGAGTAGCTGTGCGATATGGCTGTATATCCTCACGGCGTGCTGATATATCACACGAGTAGCTGTGCGATATGGCTGTATATCCTCACGGCGTGCTGATATATCACACGAGTAGCTGTGCGATATGGCTGTATATCCTCACGGCGTGCTGATATATCACACGAGTAGCTGTGCGATATGGCTGTATATCCTCACGGCGTGCTGATATATCACACGAGTAGCTGTGCGATATGGCTGTATATCCTCACGCCGTGCTGATATATCACACGAGTAGCTGTGCGATATGGCTGTATATCCTCACGGCGTGCTGATATATCACACACGAGTAGCTGTGCGATATGGCTGTATATCCTCACGGCGTGCTGATATATCACACGAGTAGCTGTGCGATATGGCTGTATATCCTCACGGCGTGCTGATATATCAGGCAGTAGCTGTGCAATATGGCTGTATATCCTCACGGCGTGCTGATATATCACACGAGTAGCTGTGCGATATGGCTGTATATCCTCACGGCGTGCTGATATATCACAGTAGCTGTGCGATATGGCTGTATATCCTTACGGCGTGCTGATATATCACCGCAGTAGCTGTGCGATATGGCTGTATATCCTCACGGCGTGCTGATATATCACGAGTAGCTGTGCGATATGGCTGTATATCCTCACGGCGTGCTGATATATCAGGCGAGTAGCTGTGCGATATGGCTGTATATCCTCACGGCGTACTGATATATCACACGAGTAGCTGTGCGATATGGCTGTATATCCTCACGCCATGCTGATATATCACGAGTAGCTGTGCGATATGGCTGTATATCCTCACGGCGTGCTGATATATCAGGACGAGTAGCTGTGCGATATGGCTGTATATCCTCACGGCGTGCTGATATATCAGACGAGTAGCTGTGCGATATGGCTGTATATCCTCACGCCGTGCTGATATATCAGACGAGTAGCTGTGCGATATGGCTGTATATCCTCACGGCGTGCTGATATATCGATATGGCTGTATATCCTCACGGCGTGCTGATATATCAGGCGAGTAGCTGTGCGATATGGCTGTATATCCTCACGGCGTGCTGATATATCAGGCGAGTAGCTGTGCGATATGGCTGTATATCCTCACGCCATGCTGATATATCAGGCAGTAGCTGTGCGATATGGCTGTATATCCTCACGGCGTGCTGATATATCAGACGAGTAGCTGTGCGATATGGCTGTATATCCTCACGGCGTGCTGATATATCACACGAGTAGCTGTGCGATATGGCTGTATATCCTCACGCCGTGCTGATATATCACACGAGTAGCTGTGCGATATGGCTGTATATCCTCACGGCGTGCTGATATATCACACGAGTAGCTGTGCGATATGGCTGTATATCCTCACGGCGTGCTGATATATCAGGCGAGTAGCTGTGCGATATGGCTGTATATCCTCACGCCATGCTGATATATCAGACAAGTAGCTGTGCGATATGGCTGTATATCCTCACGGCGTGCTGATATATCACACGAGTAGCTGTGCGATATGGCTGTATATCCTCACGGCGTGCTGATATATCACACGAGTAGCTGTGCGATATGGCTGTATATCCTAACGGCGTGCTGATATATCAGGCAGTAGCTGTGCGATATGGCTGTATATCCTCACGGCGTAATGATATATCACACGAGTAGCTGTGCGATATGGCTGTATATCCTCACACCATGCTGATATATCAGGCGAGTAGCTGTGCGATATGGCTGTATATCCTCACGTGCTGATATATCAGACAAGTAGCTGTGCGATATGGCTGTATATCCTCACGGCGTGCTGATATATCACACGAGTAGCTGTGCGATATGGCTGTATATCCTCACGGCGTGCTGATATATCACACGAGTAGCTGTGCGATATGGCTGTATATCCTAACGGCGTACTGATATATCACACGAGTAGCTGTGCGATATGGCTGTATATCCTCACGGCATGCTGATATATCACACGAGTAGCTGTGCGATATGGCTGTATATCCTCACGGCGTGCTGATATATCAGGCAGTAGCTGTGCGATATGGCTGTATATCCTCACGCCATGCTGATATATCAGACAAGTAGCTGTGCGATATGGCTGTATATCCTCACGGCGTGCTGATATATCACGAGCTGTGCGATATGGCTGTATATCCTCACGCCATGCTGATATATCAGACGAGTAGCTGTGCGATATGGCTGTATATCCTCACGCCATGCTGATATATCAGACGAGTAGCTGTGCGATATGGCTGTATATCCTCACGGCGTGCTGATATATCAGACGAGTAGCTGTGCGATATGGCTGTATATCCTCACGGCGTGCTGATATATCAGACGAGTAGCTGTGCGATATGGCTGTATATCCTCACGCCATGCTGATATATCAGACAAGTAGCTGTGCGATATGGCTGTATATCCTCACGGCGTGCTGATATATCAGACGTAGCTGTGCGATATGGCTGTATATCCTCACGGCCATGCTGATATATCAGGCGAGTAGCTGTGCGATATGGCTGTATATCCTCACGCCATGCTGATATATCAGACGAGTAGCTGTGCGATATGGCTGTATATCCTCACGGCGTGCTGATATATCAGACGAGTAGCTGTGCGATATGGCTGTATATCCTCACGCCATGCTGATATATCAGACGTAGCTGTGCGATATGGCTGTATATCCTCACGCCATGCTGATATATCAGGACGAGTAGCTGTGCGATATGGCTGTATATCCTCACGGCGTGCTGATATATCAGGACGAGTAGCTGTGCGATATGGCTGTATATCCTCACGGCGTGCTGATATATCAGACGAGTAGCTGTGCGATATGGCTGTATATCCTCACGCCATGCTGATATATCAGGACGAGTAGCTGTGCGATATGGCTGTATATCCTCACGGCGTGCTGATATATCAGACGAGTAGCTGTGCGATATGGCTGTATATCCTCACGCCATGCTGATATATCAGACGAGTAGCTGTGCGATATGGCTGTATATCCTCACGGCGTGCTGATATATCACGAGTAGCTGTGCGATATGGCTGTATATCCTCACGGCGTACTGATATATCACACGAGTAGCTGTGCGATATGGCTGTATATCCTCACGGCGTGCTGATATATCACCACGAGTAGCTGTGCGGTATGGCTGTATATCCTCACGGCGTGCTGATATATCAGACGAGTAGCTGTGCAATATGGCTGTATATCCTCACGGCGTGCTGATATATCACGAGTAGCTGTGCGGTATGGCTGTATATCCTCACGGCGTGCTGATATATCACACGAGTAGCTGTGCGATATGGCTATATATCCTCACGGCGTGCTGATATATCACACGAGTAGCTGTGCGATATGGCTGTATATCCTCACGGCGTGCTGATATATCACACGAGTAGCTGTGCGATATGGCTGTATATCCTCACGGCGTGCTGATATATCACACGAGTAGCTGTGCGATATGGCTGTATATCCTCACGGCGTGCTGATATATCACACGAGTAGCTGTGCGTTATGGCTGTATATCCTCACGCCGTGCTGATATATCACACGAGTAGCTGTGCGATATGGCTGTATATCCTCACGGCGTGCTGATATATCACACGAGTAGCTGTGCGATATGGCTGTGTATCCTTTTATTAAATACTTTTTTCAACCTCGTTTTGTAACAGCTCTGAGTCCTCTCCTATAATGCCTGATGAGTTTGGAGATCAGATTCCATTCCTCCATACAGAATCTCTCCAGATCCTTCAGATTCCCAGCTCTTCTCTTCATCCCACTCATTCTCTATAGAGTTCAGGTCAGGGAACTGGGATGGTCATGGCAGAATCTTCATTTTGAGCTTAGGGACATTTGTGTGTTGATTTTGATGTTTGTTTTGGATCTTTGTCCTGATGGAAGATCCATCCACGGCCCATTATAAGATTTCTAGCAGAAGCGTCAGGTTTTGATTTTTCATCTGTTGGTATTTGCTAGAATCCATTATACCATGTGTCTGAACAAGATGTCCAGGACCTCCAAAAAAAAAAGAAAAGAAAAAAAAAGAAGGCCCTCAACATTAAAGATCAAGCTGTATTTTTTTAACCGTGGGCATGGGGTACTTTTTATCCCTGTTTGGACCAAAGCCATCTGGTGGGTCTTCTGCCAAAAAGCTTTTTTTAGTTTACATCTGACCACAGAACCAGGTCCCGTCTGAAGTTCCAGTCGTGTCTGACCACTGAATCTGCTGGAGTTTGTTTCTGGATGAGCGAGGAGGATTTTTCTTGAATCCCTCCCAAACAACATGTGGTGATGTAGGGGCTGTTTGATAATTTTTTTTTTTTTTGTCTTTCTGACCCCAAGACTCAACTGATCTCTGTGATTCTCCAGCTGTGATCCTTGGAGAGTCTTTGTCCACTCAAACTCTCCTCCTCACCGTGCATTAGGCTGATATAGACACACGTCCTCTTCCAGTCAGATTCAGAACATCTTTAGCTGATTGAAACTTCTTAATTATTTCCCTGATGGTGGAAATGGGGATTTTCTTACAGCCACTTTCTATTTTGTGAAGCTTGACAATCTTTTGCTGCACATCAGAACTATATTCTGTGTTTTTACTCATTGTGATGAATGATTGAGGGAATTTGCCGTTTGTATTTCCTCATATTTATACTCCTGTGGAACAGGAAGTCATGGCTGGACAATTTCATGTTCCTAGTCACCCTAGAGTCTTAAAAAAGTAGGGGTGCCAATAATTATGGCCACGATCAAAAGGACAAACAATGCAGATTTATTTTGACAGCCATTTTTGATCATATTTACCAGGGGTGCCAATAATTCTGACCACAACTGTACATTTCCAGTTAAGACCCAAAGAACAAGCAAATGAAAACAAAACTAATGGTGAACAGCAAAGAAGTATTCATAGGACAATATAATGATCATGTTATTGCACACTTATTACAAAGTATTAACTATATTTCATATGTAATTATCAAATGGTGACAAATATTTCTCCTAAAGCGATTCATTCATTCATTCTTATAGTTATTAGAAATGCTATTATAGTTCCACAGTTCAGAAATTCCATAATCTTTATTTAATAATAAAGCAATTTATCAATTACTTCATTTATTGTTGTGTATTGTTATTTAGCTATGACTAATTCACTGTAATTAATTTGTAGGTTACAACAACTCAAAAAGACTTCAAATGAAGGATTAGCATCGACAGTGAGGTTGACAAGCTTCAATTTGTATAGGGAAATGGCTTTTATTAGATACGTTTGCTAATACTAATACTAATTGTAGTTCAGTATTAATTATTGAACTGTGAATTCAATTAGTGTCAGAAATCAAATGTTAATGAATCTGCTCTGTTTGATTATTCACTTGTAATAAGACAGATGGCACACAACACAATCACAAGCTAATTTTCCTGCTCTCCTCTCTCCCTGTTCCCTTCCACTGAGACACTCGAATTAAGTCATTTTGATTCATAACTAGATGAAAAAGGTTAAAAGCGCAAGGCTGTTCTGTGAGGGGAAAAATGAAGCTGTTAAAATCCGGTCCCTCTTCACTGTCAGTTTCTCTTTGGTGTTATATGACTGTATCTATTATAATACAGCTTATCTAATCTAAAAGGTCATCAGATCGTGTGATTAATTTGGCAGCCGTAGACACCGGCGTGATCGTTTGCCCTCGTAATAGCTGTTCCACTATCTGTGGAAATTAAAATGGAGCCTTTTCATCTCTCTCAAATTTGGACTGAAAAATTACATTTGTAAAGCATAAAAAAGATAGTTTTTTAACAGTTCCAATCATTCAGAGTTGGGACCCAAGAGCTGTTTCTAATCCAGAACCAATTCCATTAAAAAATAAGAATACTTGAATCAAATGGCTTCAATGACTTTCAGCAAAATTAAGGGTAAAGAAATGCTATTCTATGTGTGAATGTGCTGAATTCAACCAGTGTAGTCAGATTTGCAAACTATTGGCTCTAAGGAGCCAGTTCAATTAATGGATCTATCAAAGAGACTCATCAGTTTTGAATCAATCTACTCACTGACTGAAGCAGACAAGGCGATATTTACTGAACTGCACTTTGTAATTTTACGAAATGATCTGATTACGTTTAAGATGTAAAATAAGTCTCTTATGTGTGTATGTTCAGTTTTAGCTCAGAATAACTCACAGATTATTTTTATAGCATGTTAAAATTTTCACTTTTTGAGGGTGAGCAAAAAAGCGCTGTTTTTGTGCATGTCTCTTTAAATGCAAATGAGCTGCTGCTTCCGGACCCCTTTTAAGAAGAGGGCGGAGCTTCAAGAGCTCATGTTAGCAGCTCCGATAACCTCACGCAGAAACGCACTGAACATGTCCAAAACTGTTCAGCCTTTTACTGTATGTTCAAACCGGAGTCGGACAATGATGCAGAGACTCCAGGAATGGTTAGCTGATGAATTTATGGAGCTGATGTGGAGTTCACTATCTTTAAGTCACTGATTAGCATATTCTGTCATGATGATCTATAAATCGCTCCTGTGGGAACTGTTGTCAGATGCTCAGAGCAGAGAATATCTGCAGCATGAAGAGAGAATAGGTGTAGTTTAGTTTAATTATGGTTATGCATTGTTGTCATCTTGCTTTGATGACATGCTATTGCATTTGTCTCATGTGCTGTATTGCAATACATGTGAAAAAAACGGGAATTTGACTGCTTGAGAGACTACAACAACTCTTCCTCTTCTCAACATGGCCTTTGTTGCGTGACCCAGGGCGGGGTTTATAGGGTTAGTGATGTCAACGGCATGACAGTACAAAACATAACTAATTCTACATTTTTTATCTGTGATAAGTGATTAATTGTTCATATAACATTGCGTGTGTGTGTGTGTGTGTGTGTGTGTGTGTGTGTATACATAGTACAATAAATGTATGCTATACAACAAATCCTCACAAGTAGCTTTTCCACAAGCTGAAGTAAATGCTAATCTATAGATGGTGCGTCGTGTCATGCACACAAATACAAAACACCATTTTGTTACACACATTATACAATCAGCAACATAATATGTAACAAAATCTGGCAGCACTTTATTTTACAGTTCTGTTCTGCATATTACTTATGTACTTATTATAGCCATTACAATAACTGTGTTATAACTAGGTACTAACCACGAACCTACCCCTAAACCTAACCTTAACCCATGTAGTTACCTTATATTAACTAGTACTTTCTTAGGTAATTACACTGTAAGTACATGTACTGTAAAATAAAGGGGTTACGCTTTATTTTAAGGTGTCATTGTTACAGTGTAATTATATATTTAAGTACTGAGAAATAATAATGAATTATATGTGCTTACTATAGGGTTAGGGTTTGGTTGAGGGTTAGATGCATGTAATTATGCGTAATTTACTGTTATTATTATGGTAAGTACATGTAACATATTTAACAAGGACACTGTGTAATATAATAAAGTGTTACCAATGAAGTGCTAAAAAGTACAGTCATTTTTAGGGGCCATTTACACAACACTGTTTTCAACTAAAAACGTAAAACTTTTTATGCGTTTTGGTCATTCATTTACACAACAATTGCGTTTTGGGGGCCTGAAAACGCAAACTTTTGAAAATGGGTTTTCACTCCAGGATCTTTCCCCAGGAACTAGGGACTTTGGGGTGGTACTGTGTGTTCGACCGCAGAGTCTAAATGAAGTTCTGGGTAAAAATGTTCCCCTCAGAAAGTCCCTGCTCACGAGGTAGCACTTTTTCAAAGTTCAGGAACTTTCGGGAGTGGGACTCTGCCACTGAATTTGCTGATTGGTTGACTCCAAGCAGCATTTTATTTCAAACACCATTTTTAAAGAGTAAGAGTCGTTTGCTATTTGAATCAACAATGAAGTTTAAAAAATATGACAGATGGACCGGCGACGAGGCTTTATTAAGCTTATATGCGAAGGAAGAAATTCAGCGGGAACTGGAAAGTGGTGCGCAGTTCTTCGTCACTGGATTATGTCTAATCTTCACTGTACTTTAGACCGCGATGGAAAGATCTGGGGGGAAAAAAGTTCCTGAGACAAATTGTTCTGGGTAATTTCGGTGGAAGCATGGCTAAAGTGCAAACAATAGCGTTATCGTTATTTGTAAAAGAGGTGACATCATGTGCATGTGTATTATGTCTTCAGTTTATAGGCAAAGTGACATTGCCAACTCCTGGCATGGCATGAACAATACAGTGCTTTCAGTCATTTCCATGGATCCGTGTGAACGGGATTAAGTCTGTACACGAAAAATGCAAATTAAAAACTTCAGTTTTTAGTGTATCGTTGTCTTGTAAAAGCACCTTTAGTAAAAACCAACAATTCTGTGGATATTCTTTTAAAAAAGTTGTTGAAACAATTGAATTGTGAAGTGAGATTGGATTCAGAACCAGGATCCACTATTCACTGTTCATGGCTGAGGTAAGATTCTTAAGACATTTGCTTGCACATTTGAACATTTTCTTGTCTAGTATACGAGTAATATTTCACTGTGTCCCAGCACAATTTGCAGCTATAACATGTGTTTTCTTCATCTCCTCCTTTTTTAGTATCTTAATCTTTATTTTCATATTCTCTTTCCTCCTCAGTCCTGTTTCCTCCCCTCTGCTGGCGCGGCATTTGATTCTGTGTAAATTAATTGCTCATCATATGGGATGCGACATGCGATTAGTCTCAATCCAGATAATAGTGTGTGTGTCTCCACCGAGGGAATGCGCTGCCAATTTGCTCGGCGTGCATCTGCCAAATGACTCGTGTTTACACACTGCATCCCTCGAGGGAAGTTTGTCACAATGCGACTTCTTACATTTCAATAAAGCACTGGCTCCTAAGACAGACAAAGACACACAGACTCACTCTCCCTGCAGTACCAGACACACAGTCTCGCTACAGACGACTACACCTCGATGCCACCAGAACAATCAGGAGACACACACCACGGTCCTCTCTCTCACAGCAATCCCCCAGTGTTCACGACTCTCTCTCACTGATGTTTGTGTGAATGGTGCTATGACACAAACACAAAGTTTGTAACATTGCATTTATATGTGTCAGTATATATCAGTGGTTTTCAGTTGGTTTTGCTTCAGGACCCTATCATTTGATTGAAATTGTAATTGATTAATTACATAATAAAATGAAACAATTGATACATTGTTCCCAATTATTATGCAAGCGACATAACTGGTGTCAATCTCAGACAGGTTTGTTAAATAGTTTGCTAGGTCTACTTAGTTAAATGGAAACCTACTTAAAGAGTTGTTGGTAACACTTTAGTAGGGGAACAAATATTCACTGTTAACTACGACTTTTGCCTCAATAAACTCCTAATTTACTAATCTTTAATAATTTGATTAAGAGATGTAGAATAAGGTCATGCAGAATAAGGCATTAATATGTGCTTTATAAGCCAAATATGCATGATAATAAGCAAGTAGTTAACCCTTAAATGCATGACTGTTACACGAATCATTCTTACATATTTGGGTCTTTAGTGACCCGGATCTGTATCTAACACTGATTGATCTCTACCTGTCACATTAATATATAAAACTCCTGATATTAGAGTAACAGTTACAGAAGAATCAAATAAAGCATATTTCGTTTCCTTTTGGAGGTTGTAAGGGTTCAGTTTGAGCAGATGTTTTATCCCATCATCACTGTCCTCATCAGAGCTCATTTCCCAGTTCATTCAGCATCTGCCTCATATTCACCATCTCAAACACGTTTTCAAAACTATCATTTCAACATCTTCAGAATCAATATTGTGATCGCTGACAGCTTCCTCACCAGATCCAGCATCAAGTGACAGTGACAGTAATATTTGACTGCGTTCAGTTCTTGCTCTGCAGTAAATCAGAGCCATTTCAACTTTTGCAGATTATAATTATTATTGTTTTGTTTTCTGCCTGCGGTAACTATGAGTGAAACGTCACTTCATCATTGTGTATCAGACATCGCCACCTTGTGGAATAAAGGTGAATGGCACTTATTTCATCATTATATATTAATTTATAGTTGCAGAAAAAAACATACAATCTTACACACCTCGGGTCGTTAGCGAATTTTTACAAAAACTAGTGGAAAAACAGGCATTCAATTATAAATGTATTTTTTTCTAGTTGTGTTGTTTATAATGGATTGATTGAGGAATACTAAGAAGGTTGATGCCTACCTTTAAAAAATGAATGAGAAGGAGGGTAGTGATTGACGTCCCGGGTCGCTAAAGACCCGAGGTATGCATTTAAGGGTTAATAGCGAGAATTGAACCCTAAAATAATGTGTTCTCAAATTTTTTCCACATTATTAAGCAAGTCACAGTTCTATGTAATATGGGGAGGAAGAAGCATGCCCTGATTTTCCCAAGTTAGACGCATTCCTGAGTCAACATATTTTGTTAATCCTGGAACAACATTTCTGTCTAAAAAGTCCTAACCCTATCCCTAATGATATTATTTTTTAACAAAATTTGCACTTTAAAACCAGTTTTCAAAAGTCACAAAAAGACTTAAAAATACAAATACAAATAAATGATGGCTGCGTCTGAAATCGCCCTGTATACTCTCATTCACTATTCCCTATATTAGTCCACTAACATAGTCCACTTGAAAATGTAGTCTTAACCCTATCCCTACCTCTAAAGCTAACCCTACCCAAAACTTTTCCCTAAAATCCGACTCTGGTGTTTCTGGAGTCTCCTCTTCATGCAGGCTGGCAGTTTTGCGTAAAGTTGCAAAGAGAAACCTTTGCAGAGTTTTGTTTCCAGGTAGACCATTAAAGAACACGACACACATCTCTACCAATTAGGTGACAACTTCAAAAACTCCTGAAGTGTTTCTAATTTCGTGTGCCATTAGAAGGTCCATGGACTTGACATCTGAGACCAGGGGGATGCAAGTCTCAGCCTCAGATGTGCAACCCCGGACCGCTGGCTGCATATGGCACACAAAATTGGAAACACTTCAGGATTTTCAAAGTCGTCACCTGATTGGTTGAATTCTACAGGATGTCCTTTAACGGTCCGCCTGGAAGCAAAGCAGTATTGAAGTAGTGAAGCCAAACCCCCTCATGGAAGAAAAACGCTGGCATGTTTACAACTGTAACAATGAGTGCTTACCAGGATCGCTGGGTTTTCAAATAAGTGCAGTATGTGAAGTTTGCGGCACAGACTCTTTAAAATACACACAGGTCTGTTTTTATAGGGACATTGACGTTACATTTTCATGCCCCTAAACATGATGTGGAACAAAACGAACTGCGATTGGTTGCTGTTTATTAGTAATTATAAAGTGCATAATAATGACTTTACATCCCTCAATCCTGCACAATACCTAAACTTAACAACTACCTTACTAACTATTAATAAGCAGTTGGAGTTTAGCAAGTTAGAGTTTATTGATGCAAAATTCGTAATTAATAGTTAGTTAATAGAGCAAATTAGACCCTTAATAGTGATTTAATTTAGACCCTAATCTAAAGTGTGATCAAAATATCATATTAATGTATAATCAGTTGCACTATATGAACATACTGACAGTCCTAATTGTTAGTGGCATTGTAGCACTGTCAGAACAGACCTGCAAACACACTTCACTAGCTGAGAACCACTAGTATATATGCATTCTAGATCCATCAATATACTCTCTTGACAGCCCTCTATCACTCATAAGAGGTATAAGATCAAATGTAAGATAGTGATAATCAAATGCAACAACCGCTGTGAGATTGATGATCCACCCTTTCAGGTCCATGGTACTCGTCTGACGAGGGCTGCCACATCCTTCAGTCTCACAATCTCTCAAACTCTCTTACTCAGGCCTGAGGGGGAGATGGAGAAGCTGGCGCGTTAACTGTTTGGTCGACCACCAACCCAAACGCTCCCCCCTCCCCCTGTACCTATTCCAAACCCAGCGCTTCCCCAACCTTTCCTCCATTAATCACACCATCCTAATTAACAGCGCGGGCATCCCTGGTCATCACAGCCCTCTGAGAGCGCAGCTGGTCCTGCTCGAGGGACCATCTGATGTGGAAGCGTCGCCAGGGGCGCGATACTCCAATAACATTAGAACAGAGCGTGGAACCAGGAGGAGCCAAGCTAGCTTTTAAGACGCCACGTGTGATTCTCAAACCTGTGGAGAGAGAGAGAGAGAGAGAGAGAGAGATGTGCATGACAATTAAAGCGACATTAAAGACAATGTCATTTCAAAATGGACACAATTTAGTTACTTTCTAAACAAATACCCCTAGTCTTGGGCACAGTTCATCAATCCAAGTTATTCTAAATAAAAAGAGAACTGTATTCACAATATTTAATCAAAATACTGTAGCTTTTCCAAACCTCTGAAACAAACTATAGTATTTTGGTGCAAAGTCATGGACAGGTTGCATGTCATGCCGTCAACATAATGAGTATCCTGATGCAAAACCACTGTGCTAAAACAGATTTTCAGTCACTACAAAATTTAATTTTGCGCATTTATGTGTGATGCAGTGAGCAGAAAAAGTTCTCATGGAAAAGTTCTGCCGCATTCACTAAAGGTGTTTATGTGCACACATTTGATCTTGCACTTGTACTAATGTTCATGAATCCAGATTTTTAGGAAGCACGAGCTAGTAATTTACATAAAACATGCCCAAACCATGCCATTTGAGGAGGGTTAAGCTCTCATTTGCCAGCTGTGCATTATATATTGTCATTATTATATATTGATAAATAATTTTGACTTTAGTACAGTAACTGTGATTATTGTAATAATATGATTTAAAAATATTTTTTGCTTAACAAATAACACAAATTCTTTATTGACCAAGTATTGAAAAAAAGTGTTCAAAACTCCTCTTTGCCTTACCCCGATTCACAATTGAAAGCTTATAATAAACTTGTTTTTACAGTTTAAAATTTTACAGGGAACTGAGCTAGAGTTTGGCCTTTTTCTTGCTCAACAGATAAAATGTCTAGCATTTTATTGAATGTCAGTGCTGCCTAACTTACTACCCTTCCTTTTTTAACATTATCTGAGTCAAAACTACAGTGAATGACAGTTACCTGTTCAAAAAACATAGGCTGTGTCCGAAATCGCCCCTATACCCTTACATAGGGCACTACATAAGGGGACAGCCATTTGTAGTGGTGTCCAAAACCATAGTGAATGTTATCAAGCGCACACATTCAGTCCTACAATGCATCGCAATAATGAGTGTACAACCGATGCACGCTCAACGACTAGAGAATACCCATAATGCACTGTGAGGGTCGTTCCGATGAATTCCCGCGTCTGACCAAAAGATGGCGCTCGGAGCTGAATCCTACCATCCATCCATTTTCCAAACTGCTGGTCCAATGTGGGTACAGCGTAATATCATACAGGTATAAATTCCTTTTCACTTGATTAATAAATTGATTACTTAAGGATTATACATAGTTTCCATGACAGAGTTTTTCATTACTACTGGAGCTGCTAGTTTGCTAAGTTTCGGACGAACTGTGCAAAAGTGGCAGCCCTTCCCGTGCACTCAGTCACGTGTGTTTTCATTCACTCCTTCAAGTGGACTATATTATTGGAGTGATCTCTAGGGAATAGTTATGGGGGGCGATTCTGGACAATTGTCTTTTTTATTTTTTGCCTTTGTGTCTTTTTTAAGAGGGGGTGAGTTTTTGGGGCTGTTTACACCATTTTCAATTTAAAACGGGAACACTTTTTATGCGTTTTGGCCGTTCATTTACACGACAACAGAGTTTTGGGGGCCTGAAACGTGGGTGCACTTTTTTGAAAACAATACCATTATCGTCTCTGTGTAAAGTACAAAAGCGTGAATTTGTGAAAACAGTGACATCATGCGCATTTCACTACAAAGGGCTCCCTAGTCCTGAGATTAAGCTCAATCAGCTCCCTAGTTCAGTAGTCAGGGCACTGAGTCGGCCATTTTAAGGTCTGTCTCAATCGCAGAGTCCTTCCAGTGCACTGAAACATTCGTTCCCTAAAAAGTCCCACAATGCACCACAAAACCCAAGGTGCATCTTGCTCCCTTAATTCCAGTTCTGAAGCGTGAAACTTAAATCACGTGAGCCAACTCACTACACATGACGACCGATAACGACACGCAATATGTGTTTTTAAAAATATAAACTATTATTTTATTATCATTAGACAGGTATTGAACACAATCTAGCTAACATTTATAATTTATTTAAGGCTGAAATTTTGAATGTATATGTAAGAAGCAAAGTATTTACTACAATGTACTTTAAATATCATTACAAGTAATGTCAGACAGATATCAGCTGTGATATTATTCATAAACACCAGTAATGATGTTGTACAATGAGGACGGTGTCGTCGCCTGAAATAGAGTCACCAGTGTCCCGATGTGTAGTGAGCAGCGTCCTTTACTGTCCTTACCAGTGCCTGAATCCGTGTTCACGATATACTGATTCACGAGCTCGGGAGCTAGGGAACTGAATGAGACACACCCACTGTGTCATCTACTGACCTGGCATCAATAATACAGCGTTTTAGTCGTTTTCATGGATCCGAGTGAACGGGAAATATTTCGACACTGTACATGAAAAACACAAATTTCAAATTACCTGAAATCCGCTGCGCTATAGTATAGGATCCAGCGCACAGTGAACAGGACACCTGGGTGAATATTTTGGCAGTGTAGCTCAAGTACTGTATGTGTGGGTGTGTCGGGCAGTAGGGGGCGCTACTGAGCTGACCGTGAGAGCAGCTGCTGTGCCCCTCAACCTGCCCGTTTGAATCCCACCTTCGGTACCATCTGTTGCACAGTATGGTCACCAGCCTGGCAAGAGTCACACACACAAACGCGCCGGCTTCCGCCTCAGCCACCGGACCACCATCACAGCAACATCACGCGCTTCATTCATCTCCCTACAGGGGGAGCCGACTCACACACCTGTCAGGAGAGAAGCACAGAGAGAGAGAGAGAGAGAGAGAGAGAGAGAGAGAGAGAGAGAGAGAGAGAGAGAGAGAGAGAGAGAGAGAGACGACTGCAAACAATCTTCTGTATATTAACTTAAGTAGAAGCATTTAAGTCAACAGGAAATCAAACTTTGACCCTATTTCTTTCTTAATATACATCCCTGGTCTCATAACAAATGATTCATTGATGCATGTTTTTGCAGAGACTCATCGTTTCACTCGTAGAAAGAATTCAGGGTGATTGAGATGACTTGGAAAAATTGTCCAAATCAGCCTGGATCCATCCTAATTCAAAATGCATCGTATTACAGGAGTGAAATAGGTTGACTTTAAGTAAAGGAAAAGTATGAAGGGCGGAAATGTTATGAAGACACATGACAGATCAGTTTGGTCCAACAGAAAAGTAGTCAAAATCAGCAGAGATGGCATTTGAAACAGCAGGCTGTGACTCTGCCCATGTCAGCCCATGTGTTTTCCATATCAGCGTTGGAGTTAAGTGTCCAGTCCTGGTCCTTGAGGGCCACTGTCCTGAAGGGTTTAGCTCCAGTCTTGATCAAACACACCTGAATCAGATAATCAAGCTCTTTAGGATTACTAGAAACGTCCAGCCAAGTCTGTTTTGGGCAGGCTAGAGCTAGGACACTGACCCTCCAGGAGGATTAGACACCCTTTACTGAGTCTGGACTTTTTGTGAAGGTTGTTGAGGGTGTATAGGTGGTCAGTGATGTTGCTAACCCAGACGTCTTCATAGACCCCCACTTCAGATGCCTCTACATCCTCCACCTCTGCGGCCCAAGCCTCATTGAGGAACACTTAACCTTGACAGAGGGGTCATGGGACCTGCCGGGCAGTGCAGATGGCCCCTAGATGCCACTGATCTGTAGACACACTTAACCTTACACGGGCTCTCCTCCATATCTTGAAATGGGATCTGCTGGCTGATGGATGTTCAATATACATTCACTTGAGTGGCAGGGTCCATAGAGCAGGGGTGTCCTATCCTCCAGGGCCCAATCTTGCTCCTGTCCCCCAGAGTTTAGCTCCAGTCCTAATGAAACACAGGTGACACAGGCAGAAAGTGAAAGTATTTTGGAGCAGGGTCACATCTAAACTCTGCAGGACTGTGGCCTTACAGGAACTGAGTTTAACACTTCTGCCATAGAGGGTGAGCCTAAGACAGGGACGAGTTTAGCTCCAATCCTTTCGACTCTTACTCAAGTGGTACTGGAATTGTGACTTGTAACTTGTAATGGAGTCATTTTCTCTGTAGGGTATCTGTATTTTTACTTAAGTATGGTTTTCAGATACACTTTACATTGTGAGACCTGATGGGGTTTTGGTTCCTTGCCGGGGACAAGTCAGTTGGGGACACTCAAATTTTGGTCTAAATTTTCGACTAAATATCCAAATAAAATGAATTACTAAACTAATTAACTATATCAACTATATCTCTGATCTGCCTGCATTATCACTATATGATGAATTGAAATGAGCTGATGACATCACCTTTTTGTTCAAAGCAAAAACTTTGTTGCAATATTTTCCTGTTTATCACTGTGAAGCTGCTTTGAAACAATCGTCAATGTAAAAGACCTATATAAATAAAGTTGACTCTACTTGAGAGTCACATCAAATGAGTTCCTGTGTGTCGGCAGATACACCTGGTGCCCTCAGTGTCTGAAATTCACTCACTTCGAGTGGACTATATCAGTAAAACAAAGTAGGGAATAGTGAATGAGAAGGGGCGATTTCAGATACAGCCTAGAAACTTGGCTGGAGGCTGGAGCTGAACTCTGCAGGACAGGGGCACTTCAGGAGCAGTGCATTGTGGGTAATTAGATGTGGCAAATACTTGAAAAAGCTTTTTCTGCTGAAGCATACATGAAATCAGAAGGGCCCCTTTTTACTTTCTTAATCCACATTCCGGTTCCGCTGTTCTCTAATGTTTTAAAGTCAGTACTGTTTTGACACTGCACAATATTTTATTATATTATAATAATAATTGTATTTGTTGTATTTTGGCACTCCTGTAATCCAGTGTAATCCACTGGTAGATTTGTTTACACTTTTCATAAATGTATTTTTATATCAGATTGCAGAGGCTTAGTTTCACTTGACTGCAGTTATGGTTTCTGCCGGTCTACAGGAATATTGTTTTAGGTGACATTGAAGAGGTTTCATTTTAATTTGTTTCTAGTTGTACAGTCTCCATTTTTGCATTTTGAAGTAAATATTTCTATGAGCTATATTCCTCTGTCTGTTTCCCTTTTCTGTTCAGAAGAGAACTGAGCCTTTGTAAAAGCTTTACGAGGCATAAACCGTCCTCGCTTTAGATGAGCTCACAGAAAGAGTTAACGGACAACTACATGTTTTATAACCACCTGAATTAATCATGAACTACAGTAGGAATACATGTTAATAAAGCATTTATTAACACACTGAGTAGCTATTACTATATGTCTAAATAATAAGATGTACAAATGTACATTTAGATAGTTTATTAATCATTTACTTACACTTTCTAAATGATCTTATGAACCGCTGATGACTCCTAAATAACCGGTTGGTAAATAATCAAATCCTTAATTTAGAAATGATAAATTGATCATTTATAAAGTATGAAAATACAATTATTAAACACATTATAGATATGCTTATAAATCAAGAATAAAGCATTTATAGTTGTATTTATAAACTGCCTATTAATGTCTATTAATGCTTTATAAATGATGAATTAACTATTTACTAATGCTTAACTAATGCTTCAAAGTGTGTAATTGTTATAAAGTATTACCACTATTTTATATTGCTGTATTCATTCAGTAAGTGCTATGCTAAAGCTAATGCTATATCAAAGCTAAAATTAGTTAGTTAAAGCTAGTCAAGTTTCATCATTTTGA
>CM040933.1:33827301-34014801 GCA_023029165.1 Gobiocypris rarus | reverse complement strand
ATATGTTTGGCCAAACAGTATATCAGGTTCTTCTACTATTTTAAATATGTATTCATGTAAATCTACAGCAACATTAGGACATATCAGAAATGATTGTAAATATGTAAACGTTGTTGTAAAATATGTAAAAACGTTTTTAATTATTTTATTAAAGACTTCTGTGGATGTCACAGTTCTGTCCAATTAAAATCAAGTTTTTAAACATTTTACACACACTCTCTCTCTCTCTCTCACACACACACACACGCACACACATGCACACACACACACACACACACACACACACACACACACACACACACACACACACACACACACACACACACACACACACTCACACACACACACACACACACACACACACACACACACACACACACACACACACACACACACACACACACACACACTCGCACACAGACACATACATTTACGCACACACACACACATTTACGCACACATTTACACACACACACACACACACACACACACACACACACTCGCACACAGACACACACTTACACACACACACACACATTTACGCTCACACACAGACACACACACACACACACACACACACACACACACACACAATAACAGATAGGCTACTGATAACATTTAAAACATTTTTTTTTTTTTTTTTAGTAAGAATTAGTGACTCATCTATCCGTGGCTTCAACATTTTTTAATTTTAAAGTAAATATAATGCATGTGAAGATCTCGAGGATTCTGGCCCCTGATGATAAAGCACTGACAGACAGTGTTTTATTCATGTAAAGCAAACAAGCAGCTTTTGTCCGTGCACATTCGTTTGTAAGCATTCATTTGGTGCCCGTAATCTAACTTTTGTGATTATAAAAAATGATTCAATCTAGTCTCGTTGCACTGAAAGTTGCCAAACTCTTGTTTTGAGTTCCCAGGAGGCGCTGATGTCAGAAGCCGTCAGTAATTTGCACCCTGAATGTTGTGCTCACAGCGTTTGAGTGTAACACACGACAACATCATCTTCATTCTCACACGTGTCCTCAGCCCTCTTCCTACTTCCGCTCGCTTTCTGACATATGTTGACCAACTCGGAGGTGTTAAGGGTGTATGAGACGGAGCCGGGGGTGAGCTCGAGACGGGGCTTGTGACAAACACACGTATACACACAAATCAAAGTTGCACTGTCAACGGGTCTGGTCCGTGGCTCTCGGGGGTGTGATTTTCTCAAAACGAACGTCAAACGTGAGACGACGCCTCGATGCTCAATCTGTTCCACTGATAAGTCGAAACAAACAAAACAGTACGGCTTCTCGGGGAGAGTGTGCGAGTGTGTGTGTGTGTGTGTGTGTGTGACTTTCACACCCGTCGGCCTCAGTCCTCCCATCAGCACAAACAAAGGTGTGAGGGGAGCAAGCAATCTGGCCAGGAAGTGTGGCGGCACTTGTTCTCTGCCTCCTTCTCTCTCTCTCTCTCTCTCTCTCTCTCTCTCTCTCTCTCTCTCTCTCTCTCTCTCTCTCTCTCTCTCTCTCTCTCTCTCTCTCTCTCTCTCTCTCTCTCTCTCTCTCTCTCTCTCTCATGATCGCATGTATTCCCTACATCCCATCTTACATCATCCGCCGCAGATCCACAGCAATTGGGTTCTCTTCAAGAGCGACAGATTTATGTTCAAAAGTGAGCAAAGTAGTCTTAAAATCGAGCAATTTATTAATATTAATATCAGCATGAACTGAACATAGGCCCAATAAATGATGCCAAATTACTAAACTGAAAAACTTGTATTTAACAGCTGAACACACTGCACAAATACTGGCTCAAATGTTGCCATTTGAGTAAATGTGCAAAAAAAAAAAGTACTGTAAAATAATAATATGCTAAATAAGTTATGACAACATATGTTTTTACTAGTGCCATCAATTGATTATAAAAATTAACTAATCACACATTTTTCTGATTAATCACTTGAGTTTTAAATAAATTTTATAATGTAATAATTTCACAGTTAATTAAGACATTATATTTCAAATATTTGTTTAAAGACATATTTTATGAATGAAGGCCAGTATCACTATTCAATTTTAAACATTAATTATAACCATTCAACATTACAGTGTAACTGAACGCTTTTTAACATTCATTATTCTTCAGTAATATAACAACTTTTAAATTAAGTGAACTTAAAACAATCCTCACATAAACCCATTATAATACATGTCATATTTACCAGTGGACTTCCTGTCTAACAGGGAATATAGGCCACAGAAACTGAATGATCAAACACTGCATGTATGAAATATTGATGAATCCTTATTAAAGCTACACGCGTTCTTCTGTTCCCTTTGTTCTGTCATTGACATTAATGCATCTTTAGTGGCTGCTGTCACTTTAAGATCTGACATCCGCGTCATTTTCTCACAACTCTTTTAGTTCATTCAAGGTGTTATTTAACTCATTTATGACTGTTATGCGGATACTCCTTCAGTCATAATTCTGTGTGTTATTGTTCATTCAAGCGCGGAAGAGAACTGGATTCTGGTGCGCTGTCTGTGCTACTGATACTGTCCCGTGTGTGTGTGTGTGTGTGTGTGTGTGTGTGTGTGTGTGTGTGTGTGTGTGTGTGTGTGTGTGTGTGTGTGTCAGGACATTCACAGACAGCGCGTTCTCTTTAAAGCATTTGCATGAATAAGAGCGTGATCATATATTGTAATGCTAGCCAAAGGATGAAAGAAAAAACAGATGCTGTGTTAAATATTTGTAACGCGTTAAACTGAAAATAATGAACCGCATGTGTTAACGTTGACAGCACTAGTTTATGCATTGCTTTAACTCATCTGAACAAGTTAAAGGATTAATTCACTTAACTAAAACATGATTTTTAAGAAGTTGCTGAGAGCCCATTTAATCCTGTACCAAGCACATGTTTTAAATGTTGCTTTATGAATTGTGTTTGTGAATTGACTAAGTGAAGCACTTTGGTCAGTTTCAGTTGTTGATAATAGTGCTGCATTAATAAAGAGAAAAGAAAGAAAAAGAAAAGAAAACTTCCCTGATAATTTACTGACGCCCATCTCATCTAATATTTTCATGTCTTTCTTTCTTCAAGTTTTTTGAGGAAAACCTTCCAGGATTTTTATCCACATAATGGACTTCAATGGGAACCAATGGCTGAAGGTCCAAATCAATGCAGCTTCAGAGGCTCTGCACGATCCCAGAGGAATAGGGTCTGATCTAGATAAATCATCGGACATTTAAAAAAAATAAAAAACATTATATACTTTTTAACCTAAATTGCGGCAGCGTTTGCGTAATCAGGCCGGAAGGGTCACGCTACGAAAGCGGAAGTACCGCCCCGTGTTTACAAAGCCAACATGCGAAGACTAATATAAATATCCTTTAGCAAAAAAAAAGTTAAAGCAACGATGTCGGACGATTTTGAAGTTGAAGATGGAGTGTGTTTTGCTAAAGGCTGTTTGCATTAGTCTTCACACGTTTGCTTGGGCCGGCACTTCTGCATACGTCTAGCGGGACCTTTCCAACGCGATTACGCAATCACTGGCAGAGCAGCGCAAGACCAGCAATTTAGGTTAAAAAGTATATAAATGTTTTTTATTTTAATTTTATAAAATGGCAGACGGTTTGTCTGGATCAGACCCTATTCCTCTGGGATCGTGCAGAGCCTCTGAAGCCCTTCCTTTGAAACTGCATTGATTTGGACCTTTAACCGTTGGTTCCCATTGAAGTCCATTATGTGGAGAAAAATCCTGGAATGTTTTCCCAAAAAACTTCATTTCTTTTCGACTGAAGAAAGAAAGACATGAACACCTTGGATGAGATGGGGGCGAGGAAATGATCAGGAAGTTTTCATTTTGAAGGGAACTAATCCTTTAAGCAATTTTCTACTTTTTTAAGAGTTTCAACTCATTTTTAAAACAAAGTAAGTTTAATGTAATTTAAGTGGAAAATGACTTAAGTTGATAGGACTTAAAAATGTACGATGTGACAAAAAACAACCAAAATGTATTTAAAATACATTTATTTCATTCAAAGTATTCGACAAATCCATAAACATATTTACTGTCATATCGCTTGAGACTTACTGATATAAATATTATAATTGATCTTTATTTGGAGTAGTGCACATTTCTTAATTATTAAGCCAAAATGTGTTTTAATATCCCGATTAGCAAGGATAGTATGAATAAATGCAAGATATTTAAAGTCTACCTAAAGTATATTTGCAATAGTTCCACTTTAGCACAATAAAATATACTTCAGTATATCTTTATGATTATATTTATATATATGATACATTATATACATGCAAATATTTCTTAAATATATACATGAAGGAGTGTGTATTTATATATGCATAATAATTATTCACAGTACACACATATATTATGTAAACACAAAGTTTTATTTTGGATGCGATTAATCACGATTAATCGATTGCCCAGCACTTACTTTATTCATTTTGTTATTCTAATTATTGCACAATTACACGGCCA
The DNA here is from genome assembly GCA_023029165.1 of Gobiocypris rarus. Taxonomy (NCBI): domain Eukaryota; kingdom Metazoa; phylum Chordata; class Actinopteri; order Cypriniformes; family Gobionidae; genus Gobiocypris; species Gobiocypris rarus. The sequence continues at coordinate 34,010,311 of CM040933.1, read as the reverse complement.
GCTTTCTGTTGTTATTTGCATTTAGCACACATCCGTTTCTCAGTTAAAAGCTGATGGCTATATCACAGTCTGAGCTTTACACTTTTCTACTACTTTAGCTCAGTATTTATGCTGGCTGATCTTTTTTGTAATGCAATTACAGCAGAAGAAAATAAGGTTGTGATAATGCTGGCCTGCTCCTGGCGGTCAATAGAGGGCGCTGCATACTCAGTTGTTTGTGTGTCCTGACTTTTTTTTAACCCTGTCATATGTTTAGTTGTGTGTTAGTAATCCTGTGAGCACACTCTCGCTTGCCTTGTGTCCTAATTAATGCCCCCGAATCAATCCATGCTAACTGTATGCGAGCCGTTTCTCATCCCCAGTCAAAGTGTTTATCTGTACAGTCATGCACACATTATTCTTTATACTGAATGAGAAGAAGAGACTGAATACTCATGTATTTTCAGGAAAGTAGGGATGATTTAACGTTTAACATGTTAAGCATCAAACTCTGAGCTTTGTCATCATTTACTCACCCTTCTGTCATATTTGCACTTCAAGCATGGCAAGTCAAAATGTGTCGTGCCAGATGTAGTCGTGCTATGCGTCTTTTGTGAATTAAGTCGAACGCTACAGTGCTTTTGATTTGAAGGCTCTGAAGTTCAATTGAACAAAGATACATTTTGGTCTTTTCCTTAGAAAAAAAAGTTATCACATGACTTCAGAAAACTGGGATGTTTTGTAGACTACTCTTATTGTGTAGTTTTGAAGCTTGTCGGGTTACTTTTAATCTTTGTGTTGTAGAAAATAAACTGGAAATTGTGCTTTGCATACTGTGGTGGGGTCCAGTAGTCTGAGAACATTTGGAAAGATTTGGGAGGTTGCACTTTACATGTTCTTACAGTGTACTTGCCCAAGACAGTAGTGAGCAATATGAGGTAACTACACAGACAGCAACATAGAGTCGGCCCAGATCCGGGCCACATCCGGTACATGTGGATTTCACACACCGATCTGGGCAGAGGCTATGTTTCTGTCTGGTTACGTGGGTTAAGGTTACAGTCAGAAATAAAGTTACAAAAGCTGTCACTGGGGCGGTACCTTTCCGAAAGGTACACTTTTGAACCTAAATGATGGATATTGGTACCTTAGAGGTACATATTAGTACCTAAAAGGAACAAAAGTCTACCTTTTAAAAAAGTACCGCCCCAGTGACAGCTTTTGTACTTTTCTTTCTGAGAGTATAGGTTCAGGGTTAGTACCTAGTTATTATTACCCAGTTATTATAAATACTACAATAAGAAGTACGCTTGTACGTGCGGAACACGGCTGTAAAATTAAAGTGCTACCAGAAATTAATACTTTTATTCAGTAAAGTGACAGTAAAAACGTTTATAATGTTACACAAGATTTCTATTTTAATAAATGCTATTCTTTTGAACTTTTTATTCATCAAATAATATTTTTTTATTCTTAACATTAGCATAGTAATAATATAAATAATAATAATGAAGTTATTTATAATAATAAGATACTCAAACACAAACAGTTCAGACTGCATGACCGTAAACTGAAGTAAACGTCAGTGAATAAGAGCATGTGTCTCTGTACACTGTAAAAACATATATGATCAATAATTTATGAAAATCATTTAAAACAATAATTTATTTTGACATTGCTTTATCTGTAAGTTAAGCAATTTTCTACTTTTTTATGTTATACAAGATTCAACTCATGTTTTAATGTTCAGTAAATTAAAGTTTTAAAGAATTTAAGTTGAAATGACTTAAACATCCAAGTTGATTGTACTTCAAAATTTAAGGCAGCAACTTTTTGTACAGATGGTCTGATTTTCTTGTTTCCAAATGAAGTAAAAGACAGAGCACTCTCAAAACATGATCATCAGATTTTGTGCTTCTGTCATTCAAGCTGAAGGGAACAGCCTGTTATGTCTCGACCCTTCATTAAAATTTTAGCACCAAATGAGAAAAGAGCAAAACAGAAGGATTTTGCTCTCTGACTAGTGAACTCCACGGAAGAAATAAAACAATACAGGGCTGGAATGACATGAAGGTGAACCAACACACGCTCAATTAGTAATCCAATTGCCTAACAAAAAAAACAACCATAGAGAGAACTTGATAATTTACTTGAAATGAAATGTAGTTGTTACCATTGATGTGTTTTGATGCTGAATGTTGAAGTCTGTATGTGACTCAAGCATCATCAATTGCGAGATATTGTTGCAAATATAGAGGGATCATATCAACCCATTAAAAGGTTCACAAGGTGTTTGTGACATAAGTGTTATATATAATATATATAATAATATGCCATGTTCTGTCTGAATACTCGATTCTGATTGGCTGGAAGGTGTGCAATAAAATAATTTAATGCTCACTGTCCCTCTCTCCCTCTCTCTCTCTCTCCCTCTCTCTGATTAATTCAAATTAATGCTATAATTAATTCATTTAAATAAATGTAATCTTACGCACTACTTTATCTCTGTGTGTGATTCAACGCGGGCAGAATACGAGGCGTAACTCAGTTCAATTCACAGTTGTTTGCATAACCCGTTTCACAAGACAAATCGTTTCAAAGCAGCTTTACAGCAAATGCAAGCGCCTACATTACAATTTAAAGTGATCTGTATATCAAAAATGTACATATAAAAAGCACACAGATTAGCTAAAACTGACGGAAATAACCGTCAACTTTACCCTTCCGGTCAAATATTGCGCTGCAAACATCAATAACAGCTTTAAGTTGTCAATGTTGGCAGATGACCCTGGTATAAATGGGACAATCCACGGCTAGCTGTGCATTAAAGGATTTGAATGCACTTTCGCAGAGGTAACCACCCTCCACTTCCCGTCGGGCGCTTCTTTGCCTCTATGTCATCCATTAAAATCCTTTAGTTGTGGATTATCCCTTTACACAAACACAAACACAAACACACACACACACACACACACACACACACACACACACACACACACACACACACACACACACACACACACACACACACACACACACACACACACACACATGTTGTGTTTCCATGTTTTATGGGGACATTCCATAGGCGTAATGCATTTTATACCGTACAAACCGTATTTTCTATCCCCCTACACTGCCCCTGCCCCTAAACCTACCCATCACAGGAGACATGCTGCATTTTTACTTTTTCAAAAAAAATCACAGTGTGATTTATAGGATGTTTTCCTCATGGGGACCAAAAAAATGTCCCCACAAGGACAAAAATTTGATATTGCCATCTTTGTGGGGACATTTTGTCCCCATACCGTAGGGATTACCAGTCCACACACACACACACACACACACACACACACACACACACACACACACACACACACACACACACACACACACACACACACACATATATATATATATAACTTCCTTCTCTTCCTGATTTCTTGTTGCGTCGCTGCATCAATAGGAAGATAATTGCAATACTATAAATGCAGTTCCAATAGACCAACCAAAGGGAACACTGATCACCATAGTGGTGAGTTCAAACTAAAACATTTGGGATGTATGGGCTTATGGGATGTTCTCTCAAATGTTTCAGTTGTATTGACAATTCAGCATTCAAGATGACTTTGGGAACTGAGTGCAACTAGAGAACGATAACTGCAGAAGTGGAGGACATGAGTCCATTAAATTGAGTTACCCCCTCAAAAACTCTTTCCTTGACTAAATGTCTCTCAAAGCCATAAATTAATCTTAACTTGGGTTTTCTGAGGAAACAAGGTATAGTATGTGCATAGGACAGATGACTAGATTTTTACAATTAAGTAAAGACATTAATAAAGTAAAATAAAAAGTATTAGTTATAATTACTGTTGGATGTTACAGTGATTATCTTCTAATAATTCACATTTTACCTTTTAAAAAATGTCTTTCAGTCTTTATTATGATTAATTTATATGACTTTTATATGAAACACTTCTGTATTTATCTTCTACCTAGATCCCATTATTCCCGCCAAAGTGACTAGCCGTGCACTAACTGCAGGAAAATCCCCTGAAGTTCACTGTGGTGATGGGGGACTCCAGTCAGTCTGGCAGGATATACTCCAGCTATGATCACACCTCTGATATTCACATTACCAGACTCCTGCTTTAAACACTTACCCGTCACGCCGTCTTCTATTACTGGATGTAGTTTGGCAATGAAGGCCTCAGTGACACTCCGAGAACGAAACTCTGAAGGTCTTTCGAAGGTAAAACGTCAGAGGACGTATTTAAAACAATCCCTGGAATACCATCTTCCTCTTGGCAGCCAATTCAGGATCTCCTGTAGAGGTGCAGTGCAAACTCTCAGACTCCAAGATATGAATCAGCTCAGGCTAAACGAGGAGTTTGGAAATGAACTGGCTGCATTTGTCTGATGCTGAATAGAGCACCATGTTTTGCATTAGTCTATACGTTAAAGAGAGATTGAGAACAATAAGACTGAGATTGGCACTTAGGAAGGAGAGAGGAGGTGGTGAATAGACTGTCATTAACCTCCATGCACTCGTTCTCTCTCCCTCCATCTATCTCACTCTCTTGTTCAGCTAGAAAGGTGCTTATTATCTAAATTAGTTCATCTTACACTCCAGTGGAGTACGGCAGCCATTCACAGAGCCCGCCGTGACGCTGCGGCGTTTAAATCTAACTCGTATCTTGCGATATGTCAATCTCTGAAAAGTGTAAATGTCTCTGAATGTACAATACATGGAAACAAAAGTCTTGGATAAAATAAGTACCTATTATTGAGGATTGCATGTCAAGCTCTATCTAAAATGGGAACTTCCTGTTGCTGTCGGACCCTTTTCACAGAGTTGTGTTTCTGTATTTTACCCTGGTACTATTATTAATAATAATAAAATGAATAAGTTAACATTGCTGTGATGGAGTTGGCAGAAGAAGCTTTAGTCACATCCTCGTAATTATTGCTAACAAAGTCTAAAATAAGTGTTTTTTTCTTTTTTGTTTCATTCATTTCATATAGTTTGCTAAATGAAAGAATAAACAGTCTTATTTTAATATTGTGTGAGAAATGCTAATTGTGTTTAATAATGAACTGCATCTAGGGCTGTCAAACGATTAATTATGACACATCCCAAAAAAAGTGTTCACACAATGTTTGTTCTGTGTATAATTACTACGTATATTTGAATACGCACACATACATGTATATATTTAAGAAATATTTGCATGTATATATTGTATATACATTTATATAATTCAGTATTATATATTAATATACATTTGTATATAGAAATCAATTTTTTCTTTCTTAAATATGTCCATATGTGTGTGTGTGTGTGTGTGTGTGTGTGTGTGTGTGTGTGTGTGTGTGTGTGTGTGTGTGTGTGTGTGTGTGTGTGTGTGTGTGTGTGTGTGTGTGTGTGTGTGTGTGTGTGTATTTAATAATTATACACATATATTTGTTAAAATCCATGCCTGTCCCGGACTCCATTTCCCAGGATGCTCCCTGTCTCACACCTGAACTCACTTCCTCAGTGTCTCTCCCGCTCTCCCCGGATTCCCTGCACCTGGTCTTTGTCATTAGCACTCCCTTTTTATTGTACTCACTCCCAGCACTCCTGTTCCGTTCTTATGTTTGATTGTTATGTTAATGTGTGTGTGGTGTTCTGATTCTGTTTGGTAAATAAAACCCGTCTTTGTGGAAGCCCCGGATCTTCTCTTCCCTACTGCACCACACCACTGTGACAACATTATGTAAGCACACATTTTTATTTTGGATGCGATTAATTGCGATTAATCGTTTGACAGCCCAATGAGTAAATGCAACTTTTGTAATTAATTTCCCACTTTTATTAATTCTATAGTTTTAGCACTTTGAATCAGAAGAAAAACTAGTCACTGGTACGACTAGTTATGACTAGTTAGCCGGTACCAATGGTAAAGCCACTCCCAATAATAAGACCATCTCTGCTGTTGCTTCCATAAACCCCAAAAATGGCATTTTATTTTCACTTCATTTTGTATATTTTTAAATAACTGTGGTGGCTTACTCTTACACTTTATTTGCATTTTAAATAAAGTGGGACGGTAATTGTAAAAGCTTTACGAGGCATAAACCGTCCTCGCTTTAGATGAGCTCACAGAAAGAGTTAACGGACAACTACATGTTTTATAACCACCTGAATTAATCATGAACTACAGTAGGAATACATGTTAATAAAGCATTTATTAACACACTGAGTAGCTATTACTATATGTCTAAATAAGATTTAAGTTTATTAATCATTTATTTACACTTTCTAAATGATCTTATTAACCACTGACAACTTCATAACTGGTTTGTAAATAATGTAATACTTAATTTAGAAATAATAAATTAATCATTAATAAAGTATGAAAAAACAATTATTAAACACATTATAGATAAGCTTATAAACCAAGAATGAAGCATTTATATAAACTGCTTAATGTCTATTAATGCTTTATAAATGATGAACTATTTACTAATGCTATAATGATTCATAGCATGCAGTTATTATAAAGTGTTACTTACTAAGAAGTGGGCCAATTTAGTCCCAAGTAGTATTAAAAGTTGTACATTGTTATTAGTATACTTACTACAAAAAATATACTTGAACATTACTTAAGTATACTTAATAAAATTATCTTGAAGTAAGGAACGTCATAGAGACATTGCAGATGGGCAAAAAAAATACGTATTGCAGACGTAATGCAGACATCAGATAGACGTCTCAGTGATGTATGTGTGCTATCAGGGTATACACTAGGGGAACGCTTTTTGACTTTCTCAGTTTGTGTAAATCCACTTGGGGTTCAGAGTATTTAATTTTTCATATCAAAAAAATATCCAAAACAAACTAAAATATTTTGTCAATAAAATACAATTATTCACTTTTTGAAATAAAATAATGGCTTTTGGTTATCATTAAAAATATGAACATTTTTGATTTTGACAACAAACACATCGCTAAATACAGCTATACAGCAAAGACTAAAACATAACAACAATCAATAATTTCTGAACATTAACTCTCAGTCATTATTCACCCTTTTCTCATGGTTTCTCAAAATAATAAATAATTCATAAAAGTATAGAATATAATAGCATATTTCTAATAGCGGCTCATTGTAACGCAGTGTTACATTGTTACGCATTGTGTGTTACGCATTGTAACGCACCCCACCTGCTCCACTGGGATTTAAATCACGGCTCATGTCTTCTGCTGTGAGATCAGCATTAAAGAACCATCTCAACTGTTAAATAACAGATAGAAGATTGCAATAATATCATATTTTTCTCGTTTTAAATAAACACAAAAAACAGAGATTAAAAATAAACCTAGGAAAGAATTTTACTTTTGCTATGGTTAAATAAATGTTCGGTGATATCTTCCAAAGATTTTTTAATTTTGGCGCATTTTTTTCTCTATATAGTGTTGATATGGCAACTAGTAAATACACAAAGTGCATGTGTGGAAAGTGTTAAATCATGCGTGTTTCAATTAACCCTGCGTTAGGTTGTGCCCCGCGCTCCCCTATATAAACCACTGTGTTAGACATCTACATTTGAGAGAAAGTGAATATTAAACTTACTGTTGCCTTTCTACTGGACTTGAAAATCCTGGAAACACTGGCTGATGTAAAAATTGATTTGTAAATGAAGATTTGAGAAATGCCTGCTGATTTGATCAATTAAGCAAGAATATATCAGCACAGCTTACCTCTCTCTGAGCGCTCATTGCTTCTGTCGTCCCTCCTCCAGCCAAACTCCAAAAAAGTACAGGCCGTCATTCTCATCGAACCCTCATTCACTTTGGACACCTAGCCAACTATATTTTATCTTTACCCTGATGACTGTTCTCCTTCACCCCATAGGTGAACCTGTGAAATATAAATGTGTGCAGTCTACAGAAATATTCCCTACTGCTGCTTAACTACTATGAAACACATGATACATGCCAAAGACTGACAGCAAAACTTTCAGCTTGGAATTTCACATTGATTGAGCTGCCTCACCAGACCAAATGGCTCTGCTGATATATGATATCATTAATATATGATATATGCACATTCATTCACCATTTCCCATTCACATCTTTTGCAGTGCTACAGCAAACTGGCCAGCATGTCCGAGTCATAAGGATGACTGTAGACAGGAACCAAGATCATTTAAATCTTCAAGTCCAACACCTATTCTCAACCTTACCTTGTACCAGTCAGTCACCATATCTGAATGGATCCCATTATGCACCCTTCACAAGCTAATCACTTCTTGATTCTTAACTTTCACTTTCGTACCCTAACCCTACCCAAGCCAGATCCCGACAACACCTTTCCCTCTTATCTCAGGTATCAATATTTCATAAACTTACAGTGACAAATTTATTTTAATGCGCCTTCCACATCGACGCAGAGATTGATTGGCCAATCAGGACGATGGCACGCCGGTGTGTGGAGTGGTTGGAGGGAGCTTTACCGCATACATTAGTCAAAGACAGACGGCAGAAAGGAAGGAAAAGGCAGGAGAGAGAGCGAGAAAAAGAGAGAGGGGGCCAGTTGCCAAACCGGGGGAGTAGATTTATCATAGTTATGGCTTTCTCAGGCATCCATTTTCCTCAAGCCTGTTGACAGGTAGTATCTGCACAGGCCTTAGTATTGATTGACTGTCTTTCTCCAGCTCAAATGGGCTTTGGTAGAAGCCTCTGCTCTGTGATCTCATCAGGGGCCACTGGTACTACACTCCAGTAATTGTTGGTTAAGAGATCGTAACAGGCACCCCTTTGGGCTGTCTAGTCTTTGGAAATGTGTAATTTCCAGGGATTTTGCCTCTTCAGTCTTTACAGGTTTTTTATTATTCTGTGTTTGCCCTTTTTTGAGAGTGAAAGCAAAGATAGAGCTGGGCCTTTTTGCGGGACTGGTCTGGAGACTGAGGCTGGCTGGATGGCAAGGTGGCTCAGTGTGTAGCACTGTCGTCTCCAGGCAAGAAGGTGCCTGGTTTGAGTCCCGGCTGAGCCAAGAAGCCTTTCTTTATAGAGTTTGCACGTTCTCGCCGTGTCTGTATGGGTTTCCTCTGGGTGCTCTGGTTTCCACCACAATCCAAAAACATACGGGATACCTGATTTGGAGATACTAAATTGTTCGTAGGTGTGAATGTGTGTGTGAGCTAGAGGTTTTCACAGAGGATCCCAGACCTGAGGACCTGGGACCCTTACGTGTTTGGATCTATATTTTAAATGGACAGCTGGGTCTGGCTGTCGTCCTAATCTATTACTTCGGGTCTGTTTAACATTGAGTGTAATACCCAGGTCCATCGGAGAACACTCGACCGTGATCAGAGTCAGTAGGCAGGGTGCATGTTTTTTTTTAGCTTGCAACTTGTAAAATTAGGATGAGAAAAGTATGACCCGGGAAATAAGGTGTAAAAAACACAAGCGCCCCCAGCCGTCAGAAGCAGAGCGGGCGGAGTTAATGCAAGTGCACGGTGATCGTGAGTTTTCCTGTTCCCATTGTGTGCAAGTAAATGCAAGCAAACTTGAAATCTCCAAAACTGCTCGCAACCTTGCACACTCACATTTAAATAACATACACTATATTGCCAAAAGCTTTGGGACACCTGCCTTTACATGCATATGAGATTTAATGATATCCCATTCTTAATCCGTAGGGTTTAATATGGAGTTGGCTCACCCTTTGCTGATATAACAGCTTCAACTCTTCTGGGAAGGCTTTCCACAAGTTTAAGGAGTGTGTTTATGAGAATGACCATTCTTTGACCATTCTTCTAGAAGCGCATTTGCGATGTCAGGCACTGGTGAGGAGGCCTTTGTGTCATTAAAAGACTGGGATTTTAGGTCATTCACTGAAGATGTTCCCATCTGCCACAGCCCTGAAAGCAAATATGGTGCCTTAAAGCTGATGATACACGGGGCAACTCTTTTGAGCAATGTTACTGGGCAATGTTTCCGAGGGATGTTGCTTGGGAACTTTCCCATTGAGAATGGGCAACACATTTCTATCTGGATACTTTAGATTGGTCATGGGCCCTGTGTTTCATTGCCCATAAACATTGCTCAAAAAGTTTCCCCGAATATAATCACCTTTAGGAGTTGCATCAGTTTTGTCAATGGCGTTTGGTCATGATCAGGGTTCTAAATGAACTTTTTTGATCACCAGCCAATGTCAGAATTTCCACTAGCCAAATTTTTTTCCTGTGAAAATAAGAGAGAGAATTTTTGAGTATATACTTTATCAGTGTTTTTTTGGGAAAACTTTTACTTCACTACATTCCAAAACATAATATATAATGTCATGCTTTTTACTGCACTTCATTTAATAAATAAAAGTTTTTGTTTTCTTACCTTTAATACTTAATTACATAAAAAATGTAGTACTTTCTTACTTGTACTCATGTAAAATTTTGAATTACTTTGACTTGAGTAAAAGTATACAGTACTACATTTTTGAATGTAATTAAATATTAAATGATATATGAAATATGAAATGTATTGCAGTAAAAAGTACAATATTATGTTTTGGAATGTTGTGAAGTAAAAGTTTTCCAAAGAAGAACACTGATAAAGTACATATACTTGAATAATACTTGGGAAGTAAAAATACTTAAATACTGCCCCCCTCTGTAACAAAATATACAGAGAAAGTGCAAACATTTCATTTAAAGTTTGGGATCTATCCATCCATCTATCTATCACTTGAATCAGCTCTACTTCAGAGGTGCCATCAGAATCTGAGCTATCCTCTGTTCCCTTTGTTCCATGTTCGCTCACAAAGTCACAAAATTGTTAGTTTAGTTTTTTTCTTTCACATACATGCGGCAATCCTTACAAAACATAATGACATTTTCGTGATCAAACACAAGCCATTCACGACACGTCAGCCATTTGGCATTACATTTACTTTTCTTCATTTCTCTGTCGATATCTTCATCCCCTGCTTCGTTCCTCTTCTCGCCCCCAGAGATCTATACCAACCACCGCCGTATTTAGTTTAATCTTAACTTTTTACTTTACTAGCTAACTCCCTCCTCTTTCAGTCTATGCTCCCTGCTCTGGCTCCGTTCGCTCTTCTTTTTCCTTATTTTTCTGGTGGACGCTCCGTTCGTTTCCATGGTTTCTAGCGCTGGTTTCACTGCAAACCGCGCGCAGCCAATGGGCGTATGAAACGTCATCGCGTAGCATTACAACACAGTGTTCATGGGAAATGTAGGAAGTGCTGCCGGGAGATACATGACGAGAACAGAGCCTTATGTATCATGCATGTAATGCCTCATGCGTCACCAGGAAAACTGGCTAGGAAGTTTTTATTAACACACGCCAAAATGTTAATTTAGAACCCTGGTCATGAGACACGCAAGCACTTTCTGTGAGAGTTGTGGTGGAGCTTTTGTGTGTGTGTGTTTTTTTCTTTCTGTCCTGTAAACTGTAATTGCAGTGGTGTCCAGTCCCAGATGAACATGATTTCACCAAGTACAACATGTTCCTGGATCAACATCTTTGGAACAACATTCCAATCAGGTTTTGAGGGAAAAGTTTACAGTTTACAACCAGGTTTAGATGCCTCTACATCAGTGTTTTTCACCATCATATTCCTCTGATTTTTGGGTTAGGATTAGGGGAAGGGATAGGGTTAGGACTACATTTTCAGGCAGGAATGCTCAAGGAACGCGTCTTTCTTAACAAAATCACGGTGACCCCAATCCTGCTCCTGGAGGGCCACTATCCTGCAGAGTTTAGTTTGAAACCTAATTAAACACACCTGAACTAGCTAATCAAGGTCTTCAGGATTAATTGAAACTTCCAGGCTACCTCTACATTAATCTGGAAACATCTGAAAATGCTCTCTGTCAACACCAGAATTTTCAAGTCTTTTATAAAGGTTTCTCGTTCACACTTAAGCTGGGTTCACACTCTATGATTTTGGCCATGATTTGGCCGTCTGAGACAATTTTTGAAAATCCTGAAACGTTCCTCTGATCCTAGGCTAAAATTTGTAGTCTTTGGTCGTTAGTTTGACATGTTCACCGACAGCCGATTAAAGGGATAGACCACCCAAAAATGAAAATTATCCCATGATTTACTCACCCTCAAGCCATCCTAGGTGTGTATGAAATCCATCCATTATAAAAATAATCCACACGGCAGCAGGAAAAAAATATCAAAATTATCTAGCTTCCGGTGGACCGCCTTCCATATTCAACTTACGAAGAAAATGTCCTACGAAAACGTTTGCGCTACGTCCTACGTCATTGCTGCGTCAGATACGTTTTTTTCGTAAGTTGAATACTGAAGGCAGTCTGCAGAAAGCTAGATATTTTACTTTATAATCTGTTAAATAGAAGAATGCCATATACACCTAGGATGGCTTGATGGTGAGTAAATTATGGGATAATTTTCATTTTTGGGTGAACTATCCCTTTAATGACTTTTGCTATCAAATTTGACCTCAAACTAAATTCTGTCATTCTATCTATGCTCTAAAACACAACTGCGTACATTTTCTGTCATCATCGCAGTTTTTATTTCATGAAATAACTAACTAAATCCAAACTTTAAAAAATGAACTACCGAAAATGACAGACAAAAATGAAGTGAATTTTTTGTTGTTCTTTAGTTTGTCTAAAGTCACATTCGATTACATGGATAGGACGGGTTTATGACCTATACTGGGGCCAGCCACCTGGGAGCGATCAAAACGTTTTGGCTTCACTTTTCAGGACTTGTGCGGCACACTTGATCGCTAGAATATAAACATCATCGTCTTCCAAAACCTCAATTTCCACCGGCCACACTACAACGCAGAAAACTGCATTTCTAATTTATCCACTTGGCATAGCATTATCAAAAGCTCAGTTTCCACTTGACAAAAACGCTGTCTCAGTGTGGATGGGAGGCCAAAACAGAGAAAAAGATGTGTTTTTAAATGTATCCAGGTTAGTGTAGATGTAGCCCCAGGCAAGGGTGTTGAGACAGGTTGGAACGCAGGACTTCGGCTTGCCAGGAGCAGGTTTGGACACCCCTGTACATTCAATGGAAAAGAGCTGCCTGAAGCTTCTTCCAATCCTCTCCTTATAAAGAAAATTTGTCATTTAGGGTTGGATGGACAAAAGGAGAGTGAGTAAATGATGAACAATTCCTTTAAGAATTACATGGGGAAAGTTTTCTAGTTGCCTGTTTTATTTAGACAAAGGTAGTGATTATTTTTACTTTCCTCTGAGTTTGAGACCAAATCCGAGACCAAATCATTTGTGACTTTGTTGGACTAACAAACCAGAATTTGGCTTAATTTTGTTATGGGACAGAATTTCACAACTTGCTCTTTCATGAAATGCAGTAATTAGTCATCACACAACATATTAGGCAGCGGAGGGGTTGGACGGGTTCAGTGTAAATTAGTTATTTCTGCATATTAGACAGATTGCGTAATCGCTGTCATGAAAGGTGCCAGAGAAACTCAGGGAAAATACTTCCCCAATCCACAAATTTTCATACTCAGCAAACTGCTTTCCCTCAGTTGAAGAGATCGCTTGCCTATAAGTAAGCCGTTAGACCTCTAATATGCCACATGAGGCCAGGCAAGGAGCACTCCAACTCAATCTGGAATTGTATTTATTGTGATATTTGGAAATGTTAGGACATTTCTATCGCTTGCACTCCAAATGCCTTGTTTGGCGATAGAGCAATTGACTAAACGTCACATTAACAAGAGGAAGTTGAAGTGCCTATCTTAATAATTAAGTTAATGTTCTCATTAAGGTACACTGCTTCATAAAAGGCCAAGCCACGGCACCTTTATTTTAGGGCAAGACCAGGAAATGTTGCACGAGCAAGTCAACTCATTTCTCATCAGAACAGACACAAAAAGGAGCTCAGACAAACCCTGGTCTCTTCTTCTCTTCTGCTGAGTCGTGAAAACTGCCAGGTATCTTGTAACCATCCTGCTTGATCTTGTGAGGGAATCTACACATTGCACTCTGTCATCAAGTTATCATAGATACCATGCCAGCTGACGACAACTGCAACCCACAATAGCTCACAACAGTGAACAAATCACAGTTTTCTAAACTTCTCACATACCAATGTCAGTAGTGGAGCATTGACATGAACAGCATTTTGAAGCTGCAATTGCAGATTCATCCGGCATGAAAATGTTCACACCATGTGGTGTAAATTTCGATCATTCGCTGAAAATGTTTGCATACCTGAAAACTGAAAACATGTGAAACATGTGAAAACATTTTTTGCAATAGCTAGCAATGATCATGAGTTTGATCCCTAGAGAATGACAAAATGCATGCCCCGTGTTCACTGTAAGTTACTTTGTTAGTAGCTGCTGTAGCTTTTTTTGTTCCTTGCAGACCAGGTTTATGCTCCGTATGAAATGCTCCATAGGGATGCATTGTTTTCTTTTAAAGTTGTGTTGTGGCAGAAAGCGTCTAGGTTACGTATGTAACCCTCGTTCCCCTGAAGGAGGAGCGGAGGCGTCGTCGGGCGTTACCGACGAATTGGGATCACTTCAGGGAGCCCCTATCAGCTTCGAGATAAAGAGAACTGGCCAATGGCCATTGGCGTGCGTGTTTTGCATATCGCACCCCGCCCCGCGGCGCGGGTATAAAGCGGATGCAATCGCCACGCACCATTGTTTTTCACTGAGGAGCCGAACTAGTGACTCGGCCCTGTAGTGATGGTACAGCAACTGTGGCGACGGGACGTACGTCTCCGTTCCCTCCTTCAGGGAACGAGGGTTACATACGTAACCGAGACGTTCCCTTTCAGTCGGTCACGTTCGACGTACGTCGGACGTTACCGACGAATTGGGATCTTTGGAAAACGCCACAGTTTACTACCACTTCCAGCGCCCGCGAAAGCCCCTCAGACCCGTCTGCACCGGGCGGAACTCACGCAGGGGAGTCACACTGCTGTTCCAAGACCCATTCAGCAGACTATTGGATAACGCTGGGAAAGCGTGCCCGGAGGACGCTGCGGAAGCCACATCAAGCCCAGAGGGAATTCCATGTGGAGAATACACGTATGGACTGGCCGTGGGCAGTACAACATACGAAAGTCCCAGGGGTGGCCCCGGCCAAGTAGGCGGGGGAACAACACCAGACTGAGACGGCAGAGCGGGCTCTGCCGAGGGAAAGACACGGGCTCGCCAGTAGGAGCACTACCGTGGAAGAATACACATATGGGACCGCCGAGGGGGTCACAACATATGGAACCCAGCCTAACACAAGTTCCACCAATGCTTACGAGTGTTAGACCTGGCGTCTGACGCTCCGCCACGTCCGACTGCCGAGGGTTGCGGAGGACTCGACAGGGTTCGCCAATCTGGGGAACTCGACTGGAGCATATAAGCGCACATATCCGTTCCAAGGAAGGAGTGGCGCAGCAAGCCGACACTAGAACGGGCACTTCGGTGTTACTGGCTATGGGAAGCGAGCACACGGGAAGCTACCGGCTCTACACGTAGGCTATAGAATCTAGCGAACGTGTTGGGTGTCGCCCAGCCCGCAGCACTACAAATATCTGTCAGCGAGGCGCCACGAGCCAGCGCCCAGGAAGAGGCCACACCCCTGGTGGAGTGGGCTCTAACCCCGAGCGGACAGGGCACGTCTTGGGAATCATACGCCAAGACGATAGCATCCACTATCCAGTGGGCCATCCTCTGCTTGGAGACAGCCTTTCCCTTCTGCTGTCCTCCATAACAGACGAAGAGCTGCTCTGAGGTCCTAAAGCTGCGTTCTGTCCACGTACATCCGCAGGGCACGGACGGGACAGAGAAAAGCCAGGGCTGGGTCTGCCTCCTCCGAGGCAGCGCTTGCAGGTTCACCACCTGATCCCGAAGGGAGTGGTGGGAACCTTGGGCACATATCCGGGCCGGGTCTCAGGATTACATGAGAGTTACCGGGCCCGAATTCCAGGCACGATTCGTCGACCGAAAATGCCTGCAGGTCCCCTACCCTCTTGATGGAGGCCAATGCAGCCAGGAGAACTGTTTTCAAAGACAGGACTTTCAACTCAGCTGACTGCAAGGGCTCAAAGGGCGCTCTCTGCAGTGCTGTAAGCACCAGAGTTAAGTCCCAAGAGGGTATAGAGAGGCGAGGCGGATTTAGTCTCCTTGCCCCCCTCAGGAACCTGACGATCAGATCGTGCTTTCCCAAGGACTTACCTTCTACCAAGTCATGATTTGCGGCGATAGCGGCAACATACACCTTGAGGGTGGAGGGAGACAGCCTTCGCTCCAACCCTTCTTGTAGGAAGGAAAGCACTGACCCGACCGAACACCTTCGGGGTCCTCTCGGTGAGAGGAGCACCAGTCGACGAACAGGTTCCACTTCAGCGCCAGAGTCGTCTCGTAGGCGGGGCTCTAGCGGAAGTGATGGTGTCTACCACAGTCTGTGGTAACCCACCTAGAACCTCCGCGTCCGTCCAGGGACCAAACATGGAGTGACCAGAGGTCCGGACGCTGGTGCCAAAGGGTGCCCGTCTCTGAGTCAGGAGGTCCTTCCTCAGAGGAATGGGCCAAGGAGGTGCTGTCGCAAGGAGCACTAGTTCGGGAACCAAGTCCTGCTGGGCCAATACGGAGCTACCAACAGGACCTGCTCCTCGTCCTCCTGACTTTGCACAGTGTCTGTGCGAGAAGGCTCACTGGGGAAACGCATACTTGCGTAGGCCCGGGGCCAGCTGTGTGCCAGGGCATCCGAGCCGAGGGTTCCTCGGTCAGGAGTAAAACAACTGGCAATGGGCCGAGTCCGGGCGGCAAACAGGTCTACCTGCGCGGTCCCGTGGCTCCATATCAGCTGGACCACCTGGGGATGGAGTCTCCACTCTCCCGGGAGCACCTGCTGGCGTGAGAGCTCGTCGGCTGCGATTGAGCAGGCCCGAATGTGAGTGGCGCGGCGACCTCAGATGCTTCTGACTCCACAGAAGGAGATGGCGGGCGAGTTGTGACATGCGACGGGGCGTAGACCACCCTGTTTGTTGATGTGCAGCGGCCGCGGTGCTGTCCGTGACGACCAGAACGTGCTTGCCTCTGAGCGGCCCCTTGAGGCGGCTGAGTGCAAGATGAACTGCTAACAACTCCAGGCAATTGATATGCCATTGCAGTTGGGGTCCCGCCCAAAGACCGAAACTGCAAGCCCGTTATCACGTGGCACCCCAGCCGGTGGATGAGGCATCCGTGGAGACAACAGCATGCCTGGACACTTGTTCTAGAGGCACTCCTGCCCGTAGAAATGAAGGGTCCGACCACGGGCTGAAGGTTTGGCAACTCGGCGTCACTTGGACACGGAGGGAACGCTGTGCCACGCCCATCTCGGGACTCGATCGTAGCCAGCGTTGAAGCGGTCTCATATGAAGCAATCCGGCGGCGTTACGCGGCTGCAGATGCCATATGCCCCAGGAGCCTCTGAAAATGTTTCAGTGGTACCGCTGTTCTGCGTTTGAGCAATTCAAGCAGTTCAACACCGACTGGGCGCGCTCCTCGGTGAGGCGCTGTCTGGGCGACCGAGTCCAGCTCCATCCCGAGAAAAGAGATCCTCTGCGTGGGGCAGAGTTTGCTCTTCTCCCAGTTGACCCGAAGCCCCAACTGGCTGAGGTGTCTGAGCACCCTGTCCCTGTGTTCGCACAACTGCCCTCGCGACTGCGCCAGAATCAGCCAGTCGTCGAGGTAGTTGAGATGCGAACGCCCTGCTCCCTCATGGGAGCAATGGCCGCCTCCGCCACCTTCGTGAAGACGCGGGGCGACAGGGCTAGCCCGAAGGGTAAGACCTTATGCTGATATGCTCGTCCGTCGAGCGCAGCGAAGAAATGGCCTGTGTCGAGGGAGAATCGAGACATGAAAGTACGCGTCCTTCAGGTCGATCGCTGCAAACCAATCTTGGGGACGGACGCACCTGAAGATGCGTTTCTGCGTGAGCATCTTGAACGGCAGCCTGTGAAGGGACCGGTTCAGCGCGCAGATCCAAGATTGGCCGTAACCCGCCGCCTTTCTTGGGTACAATGAAGTACGGGCTGTAGAAGCCAGTCTTCATATCGGCTAGAGGGACCGGCTCTATCGCGTCCTTCGCCAGTAGGACCGCGATCTCCCCCTGGAGCACAGGAGCATCCTCCTTCGACACGGAGGTGAAGTGGATGCCCCTGAACTTGGGGGGACGCCGGGCGAACTGAATCGCATAGCCGAGTCTGATGGTACGGATGAGCCAGCGAGACGGCCTGGGAAGCGCTAGCCAGGCTCCCAGGAACCGTGCAAGCGGGACCATCGGCACCACTGACGTACCCGCAGCGGGGCAGCGAGGCGGCATGCAGGGATCCGACTGGAACGGCCTGGTGGCGGCTCGCAGTGGGACCTGTGTGTGCTGTGCAACACTCACCTGCTTCCGCTGAGGGGATGTGCGAGTGCAGGAAGGCCTCTTGAGTGCGTCCCGGCAGCCGGCATCCCCTGCTGGCGAACAGAGAGGCGTCCGAGGGTGACAAGGCATGGGAGCGTCGCCCACCGACAGACGCGCTCTCTTGGCACCCAGAGATATTGGAAACTGCTCTTTTCTGGACAA
Organism: Gobiocypris rarus; assembly: GCA_023029165.1. Taxonomy (NCBI): domain Eukaryota; kingdom Metazoa; phylum Chordata; class Actinopteri; order Cypriniformes; family Gobionidae; genus Gobiocypris; species Gobiocypris rarus. Next base: position 33,991,738 of record CM040933.1, on the reverse strand, counting down.
TTTGGGTACGCTGGCGCTAGGACCAGCGGCGGAACAGAAAATACAGAACAAAAAATTCTCCCCCGGCCCTCCTCCGGGGAAAGGAGTGGTGCTGCAGCCATCTCCTGAAGAGCAGTTTCCTCCATCTCTGGGCGGCCCGTCTCAGGGTCTCTTACGACGGCGCTTGCCACCTGGCTTGGCAGCGGCCTGAGCGGGCTGGACGTCCTTCCCGCGGCCGGCTCCACGCCCACGGCGCGATGTAGACTGCTGCTGGGCCGGGCGGAGCGAGGCGGCGGCAGGTGGGCGTCCTCGGCGACGGGCAGGCGGAGGTGCTGCGGCCGGCGGTGGAGCGGGAGCAGCCGCTGGTCGCCGGGGCAGGATGTGCCTGATAGCCTCCGTCTGCTTCTGGGCGGCCGAGAACTGTTGGGCGAAGCTCTCGACCGCGTCGCCGAACAACCCGGCGGTGAAATGGGGAGTCCAGGAACGATACTTGTCGGTCTCCCTCAGGCCAGGTTGAGCCAGAGATGCCGTTCCTGGACCACTAAGGTGGACATCGCCTGACCAATGGAAGCAGGCGGTGACTTTCGTCGCCGGAGGGCAAGGTCCGTCGCCGTCCGGAGCTCTCGGAGGAGCTCTTGGTCAGGCCTACCCTCGCAGATCCATGAGCGCCTGGGCCTGGTGCACCTGGAGCAAACTCATGGCGTGCAGGGCGGACGCGGCCTGTCCACAGGACCTGTAAGCCGCAACCAGGTTGGAAGAGAACTTACAGGCCTTGGGCGGGAGGCGCGGGTCACCACGCCAGTTGGGCGATCGCGGACACAGTTGCATCGCGACGGCCCGCTCAACCGGCGGGATCCCCACGTAACCCTTGGCCTGTCCGCCGTCGAGGGTAGTGAGGAGGAGGAGCTGCTAGGTCTGTTTCTGGCGCTAAAGGCGCCGCCCGCGACCTAGTCAGCTCGTCATGCACCTCCGGGAAGAAAGGCACCGGGCGGGGCGCTGAGAACCAGCGCGAGCCGCCCGAGAAACCAATCATCAACCTCGAAGGTTCGGGGCGTGGTGGAGGTTCCACTCAAGCCCGACCTTCTCGGCGGCCGGAAAGCATAGCCGTCAACTCGGGGTCCGACTCAACCGTTGCCACTCTCCCAGAGGGAGGCAGTACAGCTGAGTCTTCATCCTCCGAGGACTGAAACTCCCCCTCCGATGCAGCGATCGACATCTGCTCATCCGCGGGTGCCCGAAGTCACCACTGGGCGCCCAAGGGAGGGCCAGCAGTTTCTCTCGGAAGCACCACCGCCGCGGAGCTTGTGAGGGATCAGGGGCCCGCGGAGGCTCGCTCGGCGGGTTTTCCCTGAACGTAATCCTCAGATCACCCGGGCATCCGTCGAGTAGGTCTATCCTGCTGTTGGGCAGGAATAGCACTAGATCGAGGTATGCGGAGGGGGACCCCACCTTCCCGAAGGTAGGCGAGTCTCGATCTAAGCTCGCGATAGTCATGTTCCCGCAGTGAGAACATGAACTATCCACAAACGCTGCCTCGGTGTGCTGAACGCCCAAACACGTGAGACAGCGATTGAGACCGTCAGCGGGCGAGAGGGAACGACCGCATCCAGAAACGCACGGGTGGAATGACATCTTGAAAAAGACGCAGTGTCACACCCGTGTTGCTCTTTTTGTGAGGAAACGCTCTTAATGTGCTGAAGCACCCAGGAAAACCGGCAGCACACAGGAAATAGTGCAGCCTGTGTGCTGCACTCACTGAAAAGTGCTGTGAGAACAGCAGTTGTTTGCTGCAGCTGTGAGCCCGCGGTCGCGCTGTTGTGTGCTGTAACGCCAACACGAGTCTCTCTCTCTCTCTCTCTCTCTCTGCTGAAATGGCAGTCTTAGTCTTCGACCTGAACGCTGTTCGGCTCCGAAGTGAATGACAATGGTGCGTGGCGATTGCATCCGCTTTATACCGCGCCGCGGCGGGTGCGATATGCAAAACACGCACGCCAATGGCCATTGGCCAGTTCTCTTTATCTCGAAGCTGATAGGGGCTCCTGAAGTGATCCCAATTGCCGGTAACGACGACGACGCCGAACGTGACCGACTGAAAGGGAACTGAGGTTAATAGGCTTCTTCAGCAATCTGGGGCTATTGCCAAACAGAAAAGGTGGGTGATTCATCAGAAAACATCAAGAACAAGATAAACAAATTCATTCTATTATCATTTTAAATGCACTGACAACACGTTATAATAAGTACATAAGTATGTTCACACCAAGAACGATAACTATAAAGATAACTGTAAGGATAACTATATTAGTTCTGTTTATTCATGCGCTGCAGTTTGGTCATCTGCTGATGGATTCTGATTGGCTGTCTTTGTTTTTATCATCCATCAGCTGGATAAAATAGTTCTGAATGTGATTTCAACGTTATGGTTCCTTTGTGCCGTTATGGTTATAGTTGTGGTGTGAGTGGATCTCTGCTATTATTTTATACTGAGAAAAATTTATTTATCATTATCATTATAGTTTTCGTCCTATGTGTGAACAAGCATTTACTTATTTTCTGTGACCTAATCTAAAGTGAGAACTTTTAATCCTAAAAATCATTACCAAACTCCTTTACATTGGTTCAAAATACTGTACATCAAAGGTATGGTTAACAGGTTATTACCAAAGGTTAAAAACATTATCTATCTCGATATCAGCTCATATCAGCTAATTAAACAATAATAATTTAACAATGAATGAAGAACTCCCTATTTGTACACCCTGTCACTGTATATAGAGACTAACATTTATAAACTAAGAATTAACAAAAGTGTTTTGTTACTGTATTATTAAGTGTTACCAATGTGTTTTAAGGGTAGATGCCAAATAATCTGTAAACATCTATAGGACAGTTTAATGTATTTTATAGTGATCATCCATATCACACAGAGTGACTGTTGACTATTGACACACAATCTGGTCAATATTTAGACCACAACAAGGCCGGTTGCATGAACTGATAAGACTTGTCATCCAAAAGGGGTCCTATTATGCAAAATTCCCTTTTATGTTGTTTTCGAACATAATTATGTGCCACGTGTGGACACAACTACCCTATTGTGGTAAAAATCCAACACGATCTCATGACAATGCGTATAAATAGTATGAGTGTGCAATCTCGTAGAATGTATACGCCAAAATGAGTTTTGGCGTGCATATGGTACGCCGTTTTTGGCGTGCATATGATACGCACTTTATGGCGTGTATATGACACGCTTTTGGGTAGGGTGAGGGTGGGGGTGTGGGGGGTATAATACGCCATAAAGTGCGTATCATATGCACGCCAAAAACGGCGTACCATATGCACGCCAAAATGAGTATACATTCTACGAGATTGCACACTCGTACTATTGATACGCATTTTCGTGAGATCGGGCTCTAAAATTCCAACCACTCTATTTGTTATTTTTCCCATAATAACAGACTCCGCCCTATTAGCTTAGCTCCTCCCCTCAGAGAGCTGTACACAGTCCGTCATATGTATCTACTTGCCACAGCATTTAAATGCAGCATTTAAGTAAGAAATGTGTTCTTATTAAAGCTACTAAGTAATTTTTATATACTCCAAGGTATGAGTATCCAAAGCACAAGCTGTAAAGACTCCACCCTCTTCTGGAAAATGGGGCGGGGAGCATTTGCTTTTATTGCATTTTGCTTTAACTCAAAAATGGGCTTTTACAATATAGTATAATAAATTATCTATGGGGTATTTTGAGCTGAAACTTCACAGACACATTCTGAGGACACCTGAGACTTATATTACATCTTGTAAAGAGGGGCATAATAGGTCCCCTGTAAGATTGTTCATAATTTTTTTAAAGTCAGTTACATAAAAACTTGGATTTGTCTAATTTGATATTGAAAAGTAAGACTACCACTAACTAACTGCTAGTTGCTCAGACTAGTTCTTAGGACACAGTCTTAACAAAATGTTTATGAAACTGGCCCGGGGTCACATTCGGTGGCCACAAAGTTTGGCCCACAAAGTTTGGCCCATCAGAGATTCCAGCACATCCAGATCTGATGGTTGCTAGTCCAGTGCCCTCAGAACAGTGCCACCACGCCAGAGCCTTTCCACATCATGGCCACCATGCCAGAGCCTCTTCATGTCATGGCCGCCACGCCAGAGCCTCTCCACATCATGGCCGCCACGCGAGAGCCTCTCTATGACATGGCCGCCACGCCAGAGCCTCTTTACGTCATGGCCACCACACCAGAGCCTTTCTACATCATGGCCACCATGCCAGAGCCTCTTTACGTCATGGCCACCACGCCAGAGCCAGATTTCTCTGTTTCTGCCTGTGCCTGACGGTTATTGTTTGGACTGTTTAGCTGTTTTGACCTATTGCATTTCTTTTGGATTATGATTCTGGATTTCCCCAATAAAAGCTGCATTTGGATCCTCAACCCGTGTTCAGTTTCTTGACAATTATATTGAAAAATGTTTATTTATTTATTTCCTCATTCATTTGCATCTGTATTTTTCTAGCTGCACAGGACAGAATGACAGAACGTGTCTTGCTCTGTCTTAAATCATGTGATGACAGATGGAGAGAGAGGGAGAGGGAAAGGTGAGAGAGACAGGCTTCAGAATGAACCTATCAATCCAGCCTGCCTATTATCTAGTGTGAGATGCATCTCCATATCAGACACCTAGTTAGTGAGCTTGTTTAAAATTAATAAAAACGGTCGCCAAGCGTGGCCAGGGACAGCTCTGGTTATTGATTAAGGCACGTCAGAGAAATAGAAGGCAGTGCTATTAAAAGTACAAATTATGTTCTGTGTTTAGCACAGCCTGTCATTCATGAAGATAGATAGACATACAGAGATAAATAGTTTCTCTGCTACTCAAGCCTGCGCTTCTGAAGCACTCGGGTTAGATTAATACAACATGGATTTCATTAACTTTTATTCATTATTTTTAATCTATAGGATCAGAATCTCAGTATATTTATCACCAGGTTTTAATGAGTAATTATTGTTATACAACCATTCAAAAGTATGATTTTTTTAAAATTAGTTTTTGAATGCTTAATTTTTTTTTCAAATAAAGAAAAACAGTAATATTGTCAAATTTTATTATTATAATTTCTCCAGTCTTCAATGTCACGTGATCCTTCAGAAATCATTCTAATATGATGATTTGATGCTCAAGAAACATTTATGATTATTATCGATGTCATGCTGCTTCATATTTTTATGGAAACTGTGATCCATATTTCAGGATTCTTTTATAAATAGAACATTTAGTAAAGTCTTTACAGTCACTGTGAAGTGTTGGAACATATGGCAGTCTGGAATGATATTAGTCAATACATAAAACCTCAAATTTTCTAATATTATAGTATAATTTCAGTTAGGTAATTTTTCTTTTACATTCAGAATGTGTTCCACCTTGACAAAACGTTCTTGTTGTGTGATCCAGACACAAATAAATTATTTGTATTTTTATTTCATATATATAAATTTTAAAACATATTAAAACAAATATTTTAAACATTGTTTTTCAAAACATTGCTAGATTATAAGTAACTTCTGAGGAAAGTTGTAGCTTAATTTTTTTGGTGTGTGTTAATTGCTTTTGATTCATGGGTGCCAGGAGTTCAGCAAATCATAAACTCTCACCCCATGTAGTTATAAGACATGTCATTATGACTGATGCCACGCCAAAAAATGAGAGAAAGTGTAAATGAGTTTAAGTGTCAAAAGACACGAAAGCATCTTCTGCCTAAGCAGTTTTTCTTTTACTTTAGATGCTCATTTTTTTTGTAATTGCTCATTTTTTTGTCTTTATTTTGTTGGAAAGACCTCGTGCTCTCTGAGAAACAACCACTTAATCATGTAACAAATTAAACAATATCATTCCGACAGCTCCAGATGGTCAAATCCTGCTCCTCTTCAGCCCAAGAGAATGATTGAGAAGGAGTGAGAGAGAGAGAGAGGGGGGGTGAAAGAGGTAAAATTAATTTGTCAGAACAGAGGGAAATTTGCATTTGCATGTAGTTTAGAGGGACGGCAGACATTGCTGTAAACGGGCGAGTAACAGAGTAGAGAAATGTGACAAAAAAGCCTTTTGGTATGTATGTGTGTGTGTGTGTGTGTGTGTGTGTGTGTGTGTGTGTGTGTGTGTGTGTGTGTGTGTGTGTGTGTGTGTGCTGTCTGGGAGGAAAATGCTAACTAAAAGATGATTTTTGTTTACGAGAACTTTATTATATGATGAGTGTGCCATATGCACTAATTTATGGTTGAACGCACCAATCTGCGTCTGGATACAGGACCCTTCTTCACCTGCAGCTGACAGGCCATCAATTTCTAGATGTGTCTGGAAACAACACAACAAAAACAAAACATGGGCAGGAGAGAGACAGTGATGCCCAGAAGACACCTTGTGTTTTATACATATTTAATACCTTTATTTTGGTTGTCCCCATTAGACTGCAGCAATAATGAGAGCAGTGTAACGCACACATCAAAGTCTGAAGCTCTGATGGATCGGCCCAAAACAGCAGAGAATCTGCTTTAAAGTGCACCTGCCAGATACATACCACAGGCTAGATGTCAGAAAATGTGCAGTAAATATGATAAAAAAAGGATTTCATGAATTAAATTGCCAAGTAATTGTGGTGTTTGCTAAGCTAGTGTTATCGCTCATACGTTATGTAGAGTTAATGATATGAACAAACCCTTAACCCTGCACTTGCTGTGCACAATTTGTGCTGCAGATATGAATGATTCCTAAAATTACTGTTGAGGAGAAGATAGATGTGCTGTTTCTTTTATAAGCCAACAAATTAATAAGTTATACAGGGCAGATGGTAAAAAGGTTTTAATATAAATATCTGCCCACCACAGACACAGACAGACAGAAGAATCATCGAAGCCATACCCCACCCCGGGGCCTGAGTCCAGAATACGTCTGACCAGGTCCTTTTTTCTCTTTTTCTCCCTGCCAGCCCCGTCCAGCTTAGAACTGTTTGTGTCCCAAGAGTTCCTTTCTAAACTCCCTCTTCCACATTGTGACTAAGCCAAGCCAGTTCCATAGCCCTGCCACCGCTGGTTCCTGTCAGTCCCTCGGCGCATTGTCAGTTGATCCCATCCAGTGGTGTGGATCCACCTCGGGCTTTACACTCCCCAGCTTTGCCTCAGTGTGAGGATACTCTGTGTCCGCCTCCTGCCACCAAGCCACGTACTGTACCTCGGCTCTCTGACCCATCGGTTCCACCTTGGCTCCATGCTCTCTCGTCTTCACCATGACCCGCCATCCCACCAGCTTTGCCGGGCTCCCTCGCCCCTCCGGCATCGCCTTGGACAAGCGTCACCCTGGTTCCACCACAGGATTCCTGGCTTCCAGCTGCTCCTCTGCCCTCCATCGGCTCCACCGTGCTCCACCTTCCCTCCAGCTCTGCCATTGTCCTTGGTCGTTCCAGCTCCACCACGGTCTTCTGGGTCCCTGCCTCGCTCCCATGAGCCGTCAGCTCACCCTGTTTCCGTGTCTCCTCGGCTCAGTCAGGGTCTCCAACTTGACTGGCTCTGTCTGGCTCCACCACGATTGCCTCCGTCGCTGGAGATCGCATCCCTGGTCCCTCCACCCAGGCCTCCACCATGGCTCCTCCCTCCTGCGATTCGACCTGGGTCCCAGCCTGGCTACTCCTGCTCCTGGCTCCTTAAACCCTCCACTCCCCCACAGACTAGTTTGATTATCTCAGTTTTTTTCACCCCTCTCCAGCTCCACGTCCTCCACCTGAGCCACCTTCCTCCCTATATATATATATATATATATATATATATATATATATATATATATATATATATATATATATATATATATATATATATATATATATATATATATATATATATACGCAGTATATATTTGGGGTGAAATTGTATTCTTAAAGAAATTAATACTTTTATTAAGCAAGAATGCATTAAATTGATCAAAAGTGATGGTAAAGACATTTATAATGTTACAAAATATTTCTATTTTCAAATAGAATATTGTATTTTCCACTTTCAAAAGCTGTTCCTTTGAACTTTCTATTCATCCAAGAAAATATATCATGGTTTCCACACAAATATGAAGCAGCAAGTGTTCCATGTTTATGTTTCTTGAGCATCAAATCCTCATATCTGAGTGATTTCTGAAGGATCATGTGACACTGAAGACTGGAGTAATGATGCTTTGATCACTGGAATAAATTACATTTTACATGGATTTTTCCTATGATTTGATTTAAAAAAAAATTCAAATCTTGAAATATCAATTCCATGATATTTTCAGGTTGTCCAGGACTGTGGGAAGAGTAATCCCAGTCAGTTCCACACAGTGCCGTTCAGATCTTTTAAAACAATCAAGAATGAGGAGCACTGGTGTCGTGTCTATACTCTATTGAGCTCAGGTTTTGGGAATTGAAAGTGGGATTATATAGCAAAATCAACTCTTTCTCACACACACTCACAAAAATACAAATAAGTGCATATAGTGAAATCAACTCTTTCTCAAACTCACTCACAAAAACACAAATTCTCCACAGGTCAAAGGTCATCTGTTATGGCCATGACTTTAGTAATCTAGGAACAGTTCCGTTTGAAGAGACTAATTAAGTGTGTATTAACCAAGTGAATCAATACAGACAAAGCCAAGATTTGTTCTGCAAAGCATGTGCAAACATTTCAGTGGTGCTCTGTGTGTGTGTGTGTGTGTGTGTGTGTGTGTGTGTGTGTGTGTGTATTCACTCATGCGGTTATGTGATACAGTGTGTCATCTGGCTCAACAGCCCCCATGTGTGACATGAGCAGCGAGGTGTGTGTGTGTGTGTGTGCGTGCAGGAGCTGAATCAGCGGGAAACGGCTCCTAATCACCGCTGCTCATCTGTTAATGAAGTTAATGAAGAATGTGACAAAAGCCAAACGTGCTGAGATACTACAAGTTCCAGCACACTGAACTGAGCTTCTGTTTATGCTCCCTTCCCTTCATCGGCTCCTCTCTCATGAATCACCTCCCCCAAACGTGCGGCAGTCTTCAGTACACCCGTTTCTTCCCCGTACTCCTCCTTCACCCCTTTCACTCCATCATCCTGCTCTTGTCCCTGCCTGTACAGCCTGTTTGTGCTGCTGACAGCTCAAAACGCTCGCGTTCACACACTGCAGCTCACGGGAGGCCGACCGTTAAGCCAGGAGTGAAGGCCTGTTCACAGCAAGAGTAATGGAATAAAGAACAATTACGGATTTTTCATTAAAACTATTCACAATTATAATATTCTTAAAATGAGAAGCATTTAATTGAGAAACATACAGCTTAATTTATCTTGAATTATGCTTATTTGCACTGACAGAAGCTTTTCTTCTTCCCTATTGTGACGTATTTCTAAATGAAGTGGCTTGTCAAACAAGAACAAATGTAGTGCGGGACTTGATTTTGTCCATGGGGAATGGGTTGGATGATTTGCTGGTGGATCTAATGTGAGTGACAGGTTGCCCTGAACTCCCTCCTTTTTCAGAGATTTACACAAACTTTGTATGTAACTTTATTTTCGATGTCTGCGTTTACATCCCTTTCAGAAACCTCTCAACACAAGCTCTGGACTGGCCACTGCTTATAAAGAACCTTGTCCTCAGCTGACCCGCTCACAGCAAACCTCCTCTCATTCTCTCTTTTTTGTGTTAGCTGGGAGTACACAGATGCTTTAGGAGCAGACAGAGTGCTAAAAAGTTGACCTCAGATCTGCTTTATTAAAGGGGAGAGAGAAGCATTTAATAACCGATGTTTAACCAGCTGTTTAAAATGCAAAATCTGTTTTCCAATGTCGATTCATTAAGGAAGACAAGGTTTTAATTAGCTTCCGGATTTACAAACATGTTGGAGCTGAACCAGCTGGAGCTGTACGAATGTATCACCGGTGTAATGAAAGAATAATTATTAGTAATGCAAATATGATTCTATTTATCACCAGTAACCAGTAAGTGCTTTAACCTACAGGATTTGGTTAATTATTATTTTTATTGTAAAAAAGACACAATGTTGTACAGCAATGCCATTTATTGCTTTTATATTATTAACTACATTTCATAAAGAAAAATCAGCCCGAAATGAAACAAAACTAAATGAAACACAAAACTAAATGAAACACAAAACTAAATGAAACACAAAACTAAATGAAACACAAAACTAAATGTAAGAAAACAAAACGTCTCGGTTACGTATGTAACCCTAGTTCCCTGAGGGGAACGAGACGCTGCGTCGAAGCGCTGTGAGAACGCCTCTGCGTGATCGCGTCGTGAAGCACGTGTAGAACCAATCCAATCAGGAGATAGAACGTCATCGGGCGGTGACGCCATCGACCGGAAACTATAAAGCAATTGTGAAAACAAACAGGAACTAGCTTCTGCAAAAGCCTGAAGTAAGTGATCATGGGCATGCCGAGTATGGCCGGGCGACGCAGCGTCTTTTCCCCTCAGGGAACTAGGGTTACATACGTAACCGAGACGTTCCCTATCAGGGAACTCGAGCTGCGTCAAAACGCTGTGAGAACGCTTATACCCACATCGCCATAGGACCAAGTGCTCGTATGTGTGAAACCTTAGCGAACACGACTACGACAACACCTGTGCCCCAACTGTAGATGCTACATCAAGTTCGTAGAATCTTACGAAGGTCAGCGGCGAGGACCAACCCGCCGCGTTACAGATGTCTTGGAGGGAAGCCCCCGACAGAAGTGCTTTAGAAGCAGCCATACCCCTAGTAGAATGCGCCCGGACCGCCAGAGGAGACGGCTGTCCGACCGCTTCATAGGCAAGAGAGATGGCCTCGACCAACCACTTGCTCATTCTCTGCTTAGACACTGGCGCCCCTTTCTTAGGGGCTCCGAAACAGACAAACAATTGATCCGTCTTTCTCCACAGGGCAGCTCTGTGGACATAAGCTTCAAGCGCCCTAACCGGGCAAAGCAGATTTAATTTTTCCTGGTCTGACGTCACGAAAGGAGGAGGACAGAAGGCTTGCAGAGTAATAGGACCCCTCGGGCTCGTCTGAACCTTGGGGATATATCCTGGTCTGGAGTGAAGAAAGCCTTCACCATGCCAGGCACAAACTCTAGACATGAGGGCCCTACCGACAGGGACTGCATGTCCCCTACTCTTTTAAGGGACGAAATGGCCAATAAAAAGATGGTCTTAAGTGTCAGAAATTTATCTGGCACTTCTTCCAAGGGTTCAAAGGGAGCCTCAGACAGGCCCTGCAGAACAATGGCCAAATCCCAGGTCGGGACCCTCGAATGTACCACCGGCCTCAACCTCAAAGTGCCACGGAGGAAACGTGTAACTAAAGGGTGTCTTCCCAAAGACACTCCACCCAAAGGAGTGTGGAAAGCAGCTAAGGCCGCCATGTACACCTTTATTGTGGAGGGGGTCAACCCTGCTGAGAATCTCGCCTGCAGGAACTCCAGCACTGTACCAACCGGGCAGTTAACTCCTGCCCGCTTGGGAAAGGAGGTCCCTCCTGGTCGGAATCTCCATGGGAGAGCCTTCCAGGAGAGATATCAGGTCCGAAAACCAGATCCTGGTCGGCCAGCACGGAGCCACTAGTAGCACACGGACTCCGTCCCGGCGCACCCTCTCCAGAACTCCCGGAAGCAGAGCAATCGGGGGAAATGCGTACAGGGGCAGCCTCGGCCATTCCTGTACTATGGGGCTGGGCTGGGGCTGGACGTGACAGAGAAAACCACTGAGGACAGTGGGAATTCTCTGCCGAAGCAAACAGATCTACTTCTGCTCTCTCAAACTTTTGCCATAGGAGCTCCACCGCCTCGGGTGAAGTCTCCATTCCCGGAACCTCGGCCCTGCCTCGACAGGATGTCTGCTTCCTGATTCAAGACCCCCGGGATGTAAACTGCCCTGATGGAACGCAGTTTCCCTTGGGCCCACAGGAGGATCTGACGTGCCAGCTTGTATAAGGGGCGAGACCTCAGACCCCCCTGATGATTTATATAGGCGACCACCGATGTGTTGTCTGTCCTGACTAACACATGGTGGCCCCTGAGGTCGGGCAGGAACTGTTTCAATGCAAGAAACACAGCCAGCATCTCTAGCCGATTTATGTGCCATAGCCGCTGATGTTCCTGCCATAGACCCTGGGATGAGCGACCACTCATGATCGCCCCACCCGTGAGGGAAGCATCTGTAGTTAGCGTTACGCGACGAACCTGAGCCCCCAACACCGGTCCCTGGGCCAGAAACCCGGGATCTTTCCACATGACCAAAGCACGAAGGCATCGCGTGACTTTGATCGTGAGTGGATTTCCTCGGGAGAACCCTCTTGTTCTGAGCCACCACTGTAACGGCCTCATGTTCAGCAGGCCAAAAGGTATCACATTGACGCAGCTGCCATGAGGCCTAACAGTTTCTGAAACTGCTTTACAGTGATAGCACGGTCTAGCTTCAGTTCTTTTACTGCTGTGAGGATCGATGCTATGCGTGTCGGCGATAATTGCGCCCGCATAATTATCGAATCCCACTTCACGCCTAGAAAGGTGGTCCTCTGAGCCGGAGAAAGCACACTTTTCTTTGCGTTCAGTCTCAACCCCAACCTTGACATGTGCGCGAGAACAGCATCTCGATGCTGAACCGCCATCTGCTCGGAGTGAGCTAGAATCAACCAATCGTCGATATAATTGAGTATGCGGATGCCCTGCAGACGCAACGGCGCCAGAGCTGCATCCACACACTTGGTGAAGGTGCGGGGTGACAGTGCTAGACCGAAGGGAAGTACTCGATATTGGTATGCCTCTCCCCGAAGGCAAACCTCAGAAACTTCCTGTGATGTGGAAGGATGGAGTCATGAAAGTATGCGTCTTTGAGGTCTATGGTCACAAACCAGTCCTCGGATCTGATCTGGGACACGATCTGTTTGAGTGTAAGCATCTTGAATCTGAGCTTCGCCACAGAGCGATTTAGTAGACGCATATCTAATATCGGGCGCAGCCCCCCATCCTTCTTTGGCACGATAAAGTAACGGCTGTAAAAGCCTGACTCCCTGCTGGGAGGAGGAACCCTTTCTATAGCCCCCTTTCGCAGGAGTGTCTCTACTTCCTGTGCCATTACCAGAGCCTGCTCCGGGCCCACCTCTGTGGGTAGGACACCGCTGAAAGGAGGTGGCCGCCTTTTGAACTGAATCGCGTACACCCTCTCTATTATCTGCAGGACCCAACGAGATATATTCGATAGATGTTTCCACTCGCCTAGAAACTCTACTAAGGGAACCAGCCTCTCGAGGCTGGCCTCTAGTGTACTTTGTTGCAGTGCCCTGAAACGGCGAACCGGCAGGGAACGCCTGACTTGACTGCTCGGGAACCTCCCAAGGAGGAAGCCGCGAGGACCATCTGCGCCCCGGCGTTGCGGCGGAGTTGGCAGCGTGGCCCCCAGAGGGCACCGCAGGGAGACGGGTACCGTGTGCTGAGGTAAGCACCGTCTTCCTGCGGAGGGGACAACCCTCAGCGTCCTGACGCTTCTGGCGTCAGGAACGCTTTGACGAGGCCTTCTTGGCGATGAGGACTGTCCTCAGATCAGCCCTACCCCTCGAAGGCCTCGTCTGAGAGCGCCGCCCCGCCTCCCAATCTCTTTGCGGAGGAGTACGGGTGGCGACGCTCTGCTTTTGTTGCGCCCTGTGCGAGGAGCTCGTACTCGGCTTTTCCTTGGGCTGCTGTCTCTGTGCAGCAGCCCCAGGGACTTGGATTCGGAGAGGGAGAAACTGTTTAAGCGCCGCCGCCTGCTCCTGCCGCCGAGTACGCTTTACCCACCAACGCCGATGTTGTCTTTAACGGCTTGGTGGGTAAAGTCGGGGCCTTTAGGGACGATGCCGATGAAGGCGAGAGATGGCTCGCAAGCGTCTCTTCGACCTTCGGCATCGCCCCATAACCATACTGTTTCAGCCCTATGATGTTACTATACGTAGATGTTTGAGGGCTGAAAACTCTGAATGATGCTGGTTTCCTCCAGGACCTAGACACCTCGGTGTGCAGGTCAGGGAAGAACGGCAGGCCCCGACGTTGAGGCTCTGCTGCACGAGAGGGCAGGAATCGCTCATCTAATTTACTCTGTCTGGTACGTTGGGATTCTGATCTCTCGGTTGGCCAGTCGATATTTAATCTGGCCACCGCTCTCGTGAGCACCTCAACTAGCTCCTCTGCTGGTGACTGAAGTGGCGAGTCTTCAGTCGCGATGCTCAACGCCCACCTCCTCAGAGCTGGATAGTTGGAGCACCGGCGCCCCGCCCGGGGGGGAAGAAACCGCAGGGCGGGCTTCCAAACCCCGAAACGAGGCGCTGGACGATGCAGGTGAGGGCTGAGATAAGGCTGGGCCCGTCTCACACCCCTCTGCAAGGTCCATTTGTGAACCCCACGACTGAAGCCGCCGCTCTGCCTCGGCAGCAGCGGGACCCGAGCCACGGGGAACACGCGCCGAGGCACCCTCCTCAAAGAGTGCCTGGCAGGAGCGCAGCGTTCTCAGCGGAAGCTGCTCGCAATGCTCGCAAGCAGCCCCCTCAAGGGCTGCCTGGGCATGCTGCGCTCCTAAACAGATCACACACAGAGAGTGTGTATCCCCAGCCGTGATGAAACGAGGGCAGGGATGAACACACCTCGTGAACTGTTCACTCGCCATTATTCTCCTTTTTTTCTCTTTTTTGTAATATATTTAACAAAAGGTGGAAAATTCTCTCTCATAGACAGACAAAAACACCAAATAGACAGACAGGTTCACACAGATCGCTTACTGAAGGCACAGAAGCTAGTTCCTGTTTGTTTTCACGGATGCTTTATAGTTTCCGGTCGATGACGTCACCCCGCCGATGACGTTCTATCTCCTGATTGGATTGGTCGCTTCACGACGCGATCACGCAGAGGCGTTCTCACAGCGTTTCGACGCAGCTCGAGTTCCCTGATAGGGAACACAAAATAGTATTGTTTATTGCTTTGTTATTATCAGCTACATTTTATAAAGAAAAACCAGCCCAAAGCAAAATGACATGAAACGACACAAAGCAAAAAAAACAACAACACAAAATGACACAAAACAAAAAACAAACAACACAAAATGACACAAATCAAAAGGACACAGGACTTTTTTTTTTAAAACACAAATACACTTTTGTACAGCAATACCATTTATTGCTTTGATATTATCAGCTACAATCCATAAAGAAAAAAACAGCCCAAAACAAAACGACATGAAACTAAAAAATAAAACGCAAAACAACTAAACTAAACTAAACACAAAACTAAACAAAACACACTCTTGCTTCCTAATCTAGTTTTCTATTAAAATTGGCATTGTGTATTACGAATATTGTTGGCTTCTTGACAAATTCCTTTTGTTCCTTTCTTGTAAGTTGCTTTGGATAAAAGCATTCGCTTGCTATGTGTATTTGTAGTAAGCACACAAAGGTGAAGAATTATTTTAATCATAAACTAAATTCACAGGAAATTGTAGGAGACAGGAATTATTAAAGCTAACAACACAAATACAAACAAAATACAAAAAAGGCCGAGGCGGAGCTGCTGGCTCGTGGGGCCGAGGTCAAGCTGGGCACCCGGAAGTCCAGGGTGACACTGGAGGGACTGAGGACAAAAGAGGAGCCAGAGGGAAGGAGGAGCACAGTGGAGCCAAGGGGTGGAGGGACAACAAGGAATAAGTGAATCTAGTGGAGCCCGAGGGATCACGGACCATGGTGGGGTCGAGGGAGCATGAATCTGAGGTGGTGCTGACAGGTAGAGGTGGGGTCATAGGCATAGAGGTGCAGCCGGGAATCCGCATCGCAGGGCCAAACTGGGAATTGGGAAGCCAGAGAGCTGGATGTAGCCAGTGGAAACAAACAAATTTACTATAAAATTGTAATTAAGACATGTATTTGTTTTGTAGTGTAAACTAATATAGAACCTCAGACTTTTAGTCAAGTTTTTATTTTGCATATTTTGCAAAAGTTACATTTGGCGATATAGCTCTGTTCTAAATTCCCCATTCTTTTCATGAGCTCCATGAAAAGACAAGACAGGGAACAGCAGCAGATTCTGGGGACAACCTCCCATTTTTTTTTCAAACTGGAAGAGCAGCGTAAATCCCCCCATTGAGACCAGAGCATGCATCATTGGCAACAGAATGACATTGATTAAGTTAAACACAGTTTAAGGTGGAGCTGGGGAGGAGGTGGGTTGCAAAGCAGCGTGCAGTAGAAGCAGCAAAGCAGGCAGATTGAACTTAAGCTGCGCTTCAGTAAGGCACCCTGTTTGAGAGTTGGCAGTTGAGTGCTTAGGAATCGGATCAGCTGATATGGGCGGGGTTGGAATTTTAGCCAATCAGCTGATATAGCGGAGCTTGGCTATGTGGCCTAACGCAGAATGCTTGATTAATGTTGGCACAAGCCCCATCTCTTTTTAGTGTTTTGTATTTCGTAACACAAGCTCTGTGTGTGTGTGTGTGTGTGTGTGTGTTGGCAGCCGTGGCCTTGGATTCACTGTGAGGCTGGACACAGGATGTGTAGGCTGGGACTTCCTGTGGCCCCCTTGCACCCCTGTCATTAGTCTGTGCTTCTGGCTACAATCAAACCTACTCTATTCACACATACAGTATTCACTGCTCTGAGTATGTGTGTGTGGTTCAGGTAAACCCTATGTTATAACAACAAAATGTCCCCACAAAGATGGCAATATCCGAAATCCTTGTCCTTGTGGTCACATTTTTTGGTCCCCATGAGGAAAACGGTTTATAAATCATAGTAAGTGATGTTTTTTGGAAATGTAAAATTGCAGAAAGTTTTGTGTGATGGGTAGATTTAGGGGTAGGGTTAGTGTAAGGGGAGAGAATATTTACAGGTTGTACAGTAAAAAACCCATCATGTCTATGGAAAGTCCCCATAAAACATGAAAACCCAATGTGTGTGTGTGTGTGTGTGTGTGTGTGTGTGTGTGTGTGTGTGTGTGTGTGTGTGTGTGTGTGTGTGTGTGTGTGTGTGTGTGTGTGTGTGTGTGTGTGTGTGTGTGTGTGTGTGTGTGTGTGAGAGAGAGAGGCATGGTATCTGGTCCACACATGTGTCACATCCAGGATCCACCTGTGATCTGGCCCTCTCATCCTGTGCTCTCTTGCTGGAATAGTGCAATATAAGGGTCAAAGTTTATAGGTCACTGGGGTCAGAGGTGAGGGAATATTGAAACTTTTGAGCCAATTTTAGCCAGTGTACATAAGCTCAGTGAACAGGACAGATTGTAATATCTACTATGTGCTACCAGATAATTACAGGAAATTCCTGTGTTCTGATATTTATTAATGAACCAGAGGTCATGGCACAATAGGTAGTTCAGAGAACATGGATTCAAGATATATCTAAACAAAATATGTAAACAAAACAATTTAAAGGGATAGTTCATCCAAAAGTATGAATTTCTGTCATAGAATTGGCTGTCATGTGACCAAATGTCCACTAAGCGCTACGGCTGAGGGCAAGGTTTTGATATGGTATGATCAAATGCACTTTGTGAAGTTCACTTATAAGGTGCTTTGTGAAGGTTGTAAGATTTGAATAACTGATATTGCAGATTGTTAAATATGTTAAATTAAGTTTTTGCCATTACAGGTAATATTTAGCATTTTGTAACATTAGAACAATATTAATATTTGTTAAAGGTTTATTTGACTATTTATGTACACTACTGTTCTGGAGTCAGTGAGTTTTTGAAAGAAATTCATTTTATTTTTTATGAAGCAGCACAACTGTAGCTTTAATGTTTCTTGAGCATCAAATCCTCATATCTGAATGATTTCTGAAGGATCATGTGACACTGAAGACTGGAGTAATGATGCTGAAAATTCAGCTTTGATCACTGGAATACAGTAAATTACATTTTACAGTATATTCATATAAAACACAGTTCTTTTAATTTGTAATATAATTTTTATAATATTACTATTTTACTGTATTTCGGATTTGGTGAGCATAAGAGACTTCTTTGAAAAACATTTAAAAAATCTTCCTGACCCCAAACTTTGAATGCGAGTGTATATAGATCTGGTTCTAATTCTACCTATTCTAAACAATAGGGAAATTCTTACGGTGAGGAAAGTGAAATGTATTAAGTTTTGGAAACTTGTTTTGTGAGTTTTGTGAGCCTTTTGTTTAAAGCCGTCCGAGCTGGATGGACTGAACTTGAGCCGAGCGCGGTGATAGACGTCCAGTCACCATCTGCTGTCTCAGCAGGAGCCCTGAGCTCAGTCCTCACACCCCCACCCCTCACCCCGTCACATGTTCCTGTGTAAATCATCCTCTTATCTCTGTGATACTCCTCAGTTCTCCACAGCGATATGCACGGGAGCGATGCTTATCAGGACGCTGGTGAAAACAGAGTCATGAGGGGATGGAGATCAGGACACTTGAACGACCTTGAGCCGGTGAGGGGGAGAGCAGATCATGGGGGAATTTGAAGCTGACTACTGGAATTTCTTCAAAAGATCAACAAAACAACAGATCAGACTGAAAAAAACACCATAAGCTGCTGTGAAGACTAACACTACACAGATGATGACTTTCAAAACAAATGCATGTTCTGTATTTTTTTTTCCTTTACAAATTTATTTGACCAAAATTATTTATAAAATAATAATAATAATAATACATATAGTTTTGGGACGCTTGCCTTTACATACACATGAACTTTAATATCATCCCATTCTTAATCCGTAGGGTTTAATATGGAGTTGGCCCACCCTTTGCTGCTATAACAGCTTCAACTCTTCTGGGAAGGCTTTCCACAAGGTTTAAGAGTGTGTTTATGGGATTCATTGACCATTTTCGACCCTTGAAAAACAACCCCACCCCATAATCCCCCCTCCACCAAACTTTACACTTGGCACAATGCAGTCAGGCAAGTCCCGTTCTCCTGGCAACCGCCAAACCCAGACTCGTCCATGGGATTGTCAGACAGAGAAGCGTGATTGGTCACTCCAGAGAACACGTCTCACTGCTCTAGAGTCCAGTGGCGGCGCGCTTTACCCCACTGCATCCCACGCTTTGTATTACACTTGGTGATGTAAGGCTTGGATGAGCTGCCGGCCATGGATTTATTTCACTGCTTCGAGACTTTTGAATAGTAGTAGCCTAGCAATACAAGAAAAAAAATTGTTAATTGGGAAATCGTGATTAATTTGATTACATTTTTTCAATAAAAAAATATGAAAAATCCCTGAAAATGTTTACATAATTTCTTCAAATAACTTCTTTACAGACATTTCTATAAATTAGCTTTTGTAATTAAGGGCACAGTGTGTGTGTGTGTGTGTGTGTGTGTGTGTGTGTGTGTGTGTGTGTGTGTGTGTGTGTGTGTGTGTGTGTGTGTGTGTGTGAATTGTCTTGGTATTCCCTACATTATGGGGACCAAATGTCACCACAAGTATAGTAATACCAGTAAATTTGTCCTTATGGGGACATTTCTTTGGTCCCCACAGAGAAAACAGCTCATAAATCTTACTGAATGAATGAATACTTTTGAAAATGTAAAAATCCATAAAGTTTTGTGTGATGGGTATGTTTAGAGGTAGGGTTGGGCTAAGGGATATAATATACAATTTGTACAGTATATAATCATTATGTCTATGGGAAGTCCCCATCAAATATGGAAACCAGTGTGTGTGTGTGCGTATATGTGTGCATGTGTGTGTGCGTGTTTAAATAAGAGAAAAACTGGCTGACCTCCATGTTCTGTATTTGATCTGTCTTTGTCTCTGTCCCAGGCCGCTAATAAAGGACAGGCAGGCATAAAGGCTGGCGCTCCTTCCTTCCCGTTCCATTGTTAGGCCTGGATGGGGAATCCCTACACTCGGACGCTGTGCACTTCCCCACCTCGCGGAGCGCTCTGCCTGGATACAGCAGCCGCAGTCATTCCTGAAAGGAAGACACCCATCTGGGTGAAGGACGAGTTCCACTTCCTCACTAACTGTACCTATGAAAGGCCAGATACTGATACTGTATCGGCACACACACACAAACCAGGGTATCAAACACCCCCCCACTATCAACAAGCTACCAAAACTATAAAACATATATTATCCTTTCTGTTAACATTTTATTTATTAAAACAGCAACACTTTAAAATAAGGTTCCGTTTGTTATCATTAACTAAATATAATAGTTACCATGAACAAACCAAAATTAACACAACTCTTAAAGTTTAGATACAATCGGCACAATTGGCTTGTGTTCACCACAGACCTTATTTTAATCATTAAAACAAACCCATAAAAAAAAAACATTGACTAAAGTACGATGGAACCGGAAGTGCTAAAATGCAACTCGTTTTCTGGGTTTTGGCCTACAAATATACACTATTTTGGCAAAAGTTTTGGGACGCCTGCCTTTACATGCACATGAACTTTAATGACATCCCATTCTTAATCCGTAGGGTTTAATATGGAGTTGGCCCACCCTTTGCTGCTATAACAGCTTCAACTCTTCTGGGAAGGCTTTCCACAAGGTTTAGGAGTGTGTTTATGGGAATTTTTGACCATTCTTCTAGAAGCGCATTTGTGAGGTCAGGCACTGATGTTGGATGAGAAGGCCTGGCTCGCAGTCTCCGCTCTAATTCATCCCAAAGGTGTTCAATCGGGATGAGCTCAGGACTCTGTGCAGGCCAGTCAAGTTCCTCGACACCAAACTCACTCATCCATGTCTTTATGGACCGACGCTTTGTGCACTGGAGCGCAGTCATGTTGGGACAGGAAGGGGCCGTCCTCAAACAGTTCCTGTAAAGTTGGGAGCATGAAACTGTCCAAAATGTCTTGGTATGCTGAAGCATTAAGAGTTCCTTTCACTGGAACTAAAGGGCCAAGCCCAACCCCTGAAAAACAACCCCACACCATAATCCCCCCTCCACCAAACTTTACACTTGGCACAATGCAGTCAGGCAAGTCTCGTTCTCCTGGCAACCACCAAACCCAGACTCATCCATGGGATTGGCAGACAGAGAAGCGTGATTGGTCACTCCAGAGAACACGTCTCACTGCTCTAGAGTCCAGTGGCGGCGTGCTTTACCCCACTGCATCCCACGCTTTGCATTGCTCTTGGTGATGTAAGGCTGGGAGGAGCTGCTTGGCCATGGAAACCCATCACATGAAGCTCTCTACACACTGATCTTGAGCTCATCTGAAGGCCACACAGAAGTTTGGAGGTCTGTAGCTATTGACTCTGCAGAAAGTTGGTGACTTCTGTGCACTGTGACCCTCAGCATGCGCTGACCCCGCTCTGTGTTTTTACGCGGCCTACCACTTCATGGCTGAGTTGCTGTTGTTCCCAATTGCTTCCACTTTGTTATAATCCCACTAACTGTTGAGCGTGGAATATTTATGTAGCGCCCCTATGCTATGAGTGTAACCCAAGCGCTCAGATTCTTTAAATGTGTCTCTCGACGTGCAACTATGCAATAATGTTATTCTTTCCTTTTAATCTAGGAATATGTCTAACCTAAATGACCTCAAGCAACACAATATGTTAAGTGTAACCAAAACAATGATATTTATTCACACACAAATGAAAGAAAATATTAAATGAATTAAATCACATGTATTGAATGATAAATGATCAATAAACTTCAAATGTAAATCAACACTTGTCTCAGTACTGCTTATTTTCTCTTCCAGAAAATAATTAAAAGTTCAATTCACCTTCACTTTGTAACTATAAGTGACTTAAATCACTCTATATTCTTCAAATAGACTGAAAAAATCAGATTACTCAAATAACCTTTTACAGTTATCTCACATAACTCAGAAAACTTCTCAATACTCACTTTATCTTTTTGGAAAACATAAAACACTTTAAGGTACCTTTTGAGTGATCACTCGTATATGCGCGCGCACACACTCTTACACACACACACAAAATGTCTGAGCCACCACCCAACCCCTCGTTGCAGGCCTGGTACCGTTGCTAGAGTTCGCTGGGGCCTAGAAACAACAACTGGCCTCTTCACTCTATTGAGCAAATAAAACAAAACCGAGATCACCTGAATTCCTCAGTCAGCAAACTCCCGGTTTAGCAGCTCTTCATCCTCCTCGAGCACACACGAACACCCTGGCTCTTACATGACGTAGCAGCTCACCATCTTCTTCCCCGACAGCAGCAGAAGAAATCCAGATCTCAACCGATCTAGAACGCTCTCACAGAGTCCAGGGAATCGGTGTCCTCTTCGAGACGGATCAGATAAACCCAACGTGCATTCCAGAGTCTCTAAATGTCCGTGAATCCAACGCACTCTCTTACTAAAGTAACTATTATCACTATGAAATGAACACCTGACGCGAACTCCTGTCCGAGTAGCTTGTAAACACTTCACAAATGCTTTTAGAAAGCCCAAAATGAATAAATGCACAAATTAAACACTTATGCAGCACTTAAATTACATTTTTCACTTCAGCGATCAGAACACACTCTTCCAGCCAACTTCAGCGTCTTCCTTCCCGTTCCTCCCCTCTCACCCAATCAGAATCACCCTCTGTCTAAGCAGGCGGGATAAACATAGAGCAACAGCCAATGAGAATCAAGAAATACAAGCTTGCTAGCCAAAAGCACATTTTCGCTAAAGTGCATTACAGACAACCTTTAATCTTCCTCGTTATTCTTAAAGCAACCCATACCAATTATATTCTTCCTCACATGAAACACATTATATCACTTATAAATCCTATAAATGAACATTCTGAATTAATAAGAATATTGTTTCATCAATAATAATTCCTTCTCACTCAGAATTAACTATTTCTGTAATATTCTCAGAAATAAAATATTAATAACCCACCTGGGTTACACTCTCCCCCTACTAAATTACTCATGTCCTCATGAGTCCCATACTACAACTGTAGTAAGACTTCAGTCTTCGGATACATCTTCTGCTGAACACAGTGTTCACATGTGGCCATTGCATGACACCACAATGTTCTGCAAGCACTCTTTTTCTTAGAAGACTCTTGAATCTTCACGACCATCCCTCTATACACGATAGTCAACGGCCGGTCAGAAGACTTTCCAAGTTCATCATAACTCAACTTCTGAACTGGTTTTATCATCCTCTTTGGATAATTCCTCATTCTTTCAAGTTCCCTTCTTCCCTTGCAACATTCACAGTTTCAATTGCTTCCTCTTCAGAAACTGAATCCTCAAGGTTCTCCTCCATTTGAGCATCAGACTCCTCTCCTCCAGTCACTTCCACCTGATCAAGATCCTCTCGAGACCTAGTAGGACTCTGCACGCTTTCCCTCCCAGTTGATGGAAAAGATAGTCTTTCAAGGTTCATAGTCCTTCCAACTGGATAATAAACCCCATCACTACTATCATCACTCTCGAATTCAAGTCCACTGATTCACGATTCTCTCTTTCATGATTCACGAATTTCTTCTGTTTTCTTTCCACAGTTTTAGATCTGGTCACCACACGGCGTGAATTGTCCTCCTCTCTGAAGGTAAGTTAATTCTCACTCCATCACCAATCGGTAACAAGTGGTCTCTGTGCAATGTTCTCACCCCTCCTGTTCCCGTGCCTTTGGCTTCACCCTGTACACAGGCAAATTCTCCAACTTCTCCAGAACAAGGTAAGGTACTGAACCCCACTTATCTCTCAACTTTTGTTTCCCAGTTGTAGCCAGATTCTTCACCAGTACACAGTCTCCTTCTTCAAGCTCACAGAACTTCACTCTCTGATCATAGAGTCTTTTGTTCCTCTGCTCCGTTTTCTGTGCATTCTGCAGTGATAAATCAAATGCATTTCTCAAATCCTCTTTCATTCTCTCTACATACTTCACATGCTTTTCCCCTCTTCTCTCATCTGCAGCATTTCCAAAACGTACATCAATTGGAAGACGAGCCTCTCTCCCAAACATGAGATAGTAAGGAGAAAATCCAGTAACTTCACTCTTCGTGCAGTTGTACGCATGCACCATCTGACTCACACTCTGACTCCATCTCTCCTTCTTAGAAGCATCCAGGGTCCCCAGCATGGATAACAATGTTCTGTTAAACTGCTGCCATGGATCACCCTGAGGATGATATGGTGATGTACGAGACTTTCTGATCCCCAGAATTCCAAGTAACTCTTTGATCAGTCGGCTCTCAAAGTCTCGACCCTGGTCAGAGTGTATCCTAGCAGGTAATCCGTAATGAACAAAAAACTTCTCAACTAGAATCTTTGCAACCGTCAGCGCCTTCTGATCTCTTGCAGGATACGCTTGTGCATAACGTGAAAAGTGATCAGTTACTACAAGCACATTTGCTACTCCTCTCAAGTCTGGCTCAATTGATAGGAAATCAATGCAAACAAGATCCATCGGTCCACTGCTTGAAATATGATTCAAGTACGCAGATCTTTGCGCAATGTCTTCCTCACAATACACCTCCCACAATTCTTCACATATCTTTCCACTTCCTGGACATATGAGGCCAGTAGAATCTGTCCTTGCACAGCTCAGTCGTTCTCTCAATCCCCAGATGACCCGACTCATCATGTAGAGAATTCAAGACTTCCTGTCTGTAATTTCCAGGCAAAACCAACTGTACTTTCTCTCCCCAAGAGAATTCTGTGTCACCCTGTATAACAGATGATTACGAATAACCAACTTCTTCCCTTGTTTCCTCAACAAAGTTTCCAACACATCTGAACCCTTTGTTGTTTTCAGACACTTTCCAGATTCCACCTCCCATCACTGGCCCAATGACAGGATCTTCGACCTGTGCCAATCTCAACTCCTGGTTAGTCAAGGAATCTCCCTCATTAGTGTCCAAACGAATCGGGCAAACATACAATTCTGGAACACTTTCAACTCCAACACCCAACTGATCTACCAGTCTGTCATCCCCTTCTTCAGACCAGCAAGTACTCTTCACACGTCCACAAATTGCTTTGACTCCTGATCTAGAAATATCCATCCAGTTAGTAGTTTCATCTGTATCCGCAGGGATAACGCGACAGTACATCAGCATCCACATTCTGACTTCCAGCCTTATACTGTAGGTTAAAATCATACGTGGCTAATGCACTCAACCATCTATGTCCAGTTGCATTAAGTTTTGCACTTGTTAGAACATAGGTAAGGGATTGTTGTCAGTTCTTACTGTGAATTTTGTTCCATACAGGTAGTCGTGGAATTTGTCAACAACCGACCATTTCAGCGCCAGGAACTCCAACTGATGAATAGGATATCGTTGTTCCGCCTCACTCAGTTTCCTACTTGCGAATGCAATTGGTCTCAACCCTCAGGGTACTCTTGATTCAAGACTGCTCCCAGCCCTTTCAAACTAGCATCCACATGCAGTATGTACGGCTTAGATGGATCAGCATACGCCAGTACCGGTGCATGAGTCAAACACTTGATAATAGAATGAAAAGCTTCGGTGCATTCGTCCGTCCATCTCTCTCCAAATGATTCCTTCTCTTGGAAGTATTTCTCTTTCTTCTCCACCCTCTTTACTCCTCACAGGTGCATACCCTTTGGTCAATTCCGTTAAAGGCCTTACAATCTTGGAGTAATTCTTGACAAATCTGCGATAGAATCCGCAAAATCCAAGAAATGATCGTAATGACTTCAGATCATGAGGTATCTTCCATTCCTTCACAGCCTTCACCTTCTCTGGATCTGGTGTTACGCCTTCCGCACTCACAATATGTCCCACATACTTGACCGATGGTTGACAGAATTGACACTTGTCAACTGATAATTTTAGCCCAAACTCCTCTAATCTATCAAGCACTTTCATCAGTCTCTCTTCATGTTCCTCCAACGTTCTTCCGAAAACAATCAGATCATCCAAGTACACAATCACTTGTAGTAAGTGCATGTCTCCAACTGCTCTCCATCAATCTCTGAAACGTTGCAGGAGCTCCAGATATCCCCTGAGGCATCCGCTCAAATTGATAGAATCCAAGAGGACAAATGAATGCGGTCTTCTCTTTATCCTCAGAAGCCATTTCAATTTGATAGTAGCCACTTCTCAAGTCCAACACCGAAAACCACCTACTTCCCGTCAGACAATCCAAAGCATCTTCTATCCTCGGCGTTGTATACTGGTCAGGTATAGTTCTGGCGTTCAGAGTCCTATAGTCAATGCACATTCTAATAGCACCATTCTTCTTCGAGCTATGACTATGGGTGACGACACGGACTCCTCGACTTTAATGATTCCTGCTGCCAGCAGATCCTTCAGATGACGACGCACATCATCGATGTCAGCTGTAGCAATCCGCCTCGACCTCTCCCGGAAAGGTGTACTATCCTTCAGCCTGATAGTATGAGTAACATCCTTCG
Organism: Gobiocypris rarus; assembly: GCA_023029165.1. Classification (NCBI taxonomy): domain Eukaryota; kingdom Metazoa; phylum Chordata; class Actinopteri; order Cypriniformes; family Gobionidae; genus Gobiocypris; species Gobiocypris rarus. Next base: position 33,965,397 of record CM040933.1, on the reverse strand, counting down.
CTTTCCCACATCCCACTCGGATATAGAAAACACATTCCCACGCTCAGACAACTTCTTTCTCAATCTTCCTTCCCAATTACTTGGTATTGGAGAATCACCGAAGTTAAAGATATTCGGATCCACTTTCGTCACAGATGTCTGTCCTCTTTGCATCACCGTCACAGTATCTGTATGAAACACATTCGCCATCACAGTTCCTTCAGAAATAGCTATGTCCTTCCCAGTCTCATTACACACCAGCAACTTGAAACTTTCCCGATCCACATCAGCTGAATGCAAGACAGACGAAGGAACAAACACTCCAGCAGGTAACTGGTTCTCATCAGTGGCTTCCACAATCAGAATATCTTCTCTAGTCTGTTTTTTTAGATCCACTTTACACTCAGCATACTTTTCACCATTCTGTGGTATCTTCAGATCTCCAGGACCCATCCACTTTACACTCCCTTCCGCACAGTCAGACACTTCTTCCTTCCTCGGCCACTTCTCAATACAAGGTATGGAAACTTTCGACTGTATCCTCAAGGAATGTACCGTATCAGAAACTTCTGACTCCTGTCCCAATGAAATTAGTCTTTGGAAAAACTTGCATTTGTTCCGATGATAACAGGAACCTGTTTAGGACCCTTAGGTTCTGGACACACCAGCGCTAGCACAGGCACGGTTTTCTTCACTCCTGTGAGCGACTCAGGAAATGACACGTCCACAAGAATATATCCCTTGTACGGATAAGTACTAGCACTCAGTCCCCAAATCGACAATCCACTCAATGGTTGAATTGGAACATTTGACAAATGTTTCTCATGAAAATGCTCAAAGACAATGGTAACTTGTGACCCACTATCCAGCAATGCACTGCATGAACATCCATTCACTTCCACTGAAATGGTAGAAACTGGACCCACAAGACCTCTCGGCACACAATCCTTCTCACTGTTATCAGCCATTCCCTTCTTTGAGAAACAATCTGGACCACTGGACACAGTAGAATCATCCTTTGCTCTGCTCACTTCAGTTTTAGCCCTATGGAGTGATCTCACCAGCTTTTGAATCACTTTTCCAGTATTCTCTGGCGCTCTGCACTTAGTGGCAATATGCCCGTCTTCACCACAACGATAACAGAAGAAATCCTCCTTAGGCTGCAACCTTTTCTCAGCATTTCTTCGCAGAGGCATTTCTCTGTAATTCAGCCTCTTTGTCTGAATCTGCTCAGCAGTTGAGTTTATGCTCATCACTTCCAGACGTTTGTTCAACTTCTGAATCTGCATTTTCAACTCTTCCACCTCAGTGTCTCCACGAGTATTCTCTCTTTTCTTCTCCTGCTTCTCTGCAGCAGAATCAGTCCTCATGGATTCAGCAGACCCTTTAGAGGAATCTTTTCTCATCTTCGATTTCAGCTCTTGAAGTTCAGCTCTAAGCTTCTTTACCACATCAGAATCCACTTCAGAATCGGTTTTCAGATTCAATGATTTCACTGGCATTCCCATCCTACGTCTTGCAAGCTCGTTCTCTTCAGCTGTCTTTATCTCATTCAACAACTCCAAGAAACCAGGAGGTCTGCCTTTCCTTTCTCTAGGCGCAGTTGCAACAACATCAGGTCAGAATCCGCAGAAGCACCTCTGATAAGTTGTTCAAGTCTCACTCTATCCATCGTCTGTGACATCAACCCTCCTTTCTGCACAACTTTCACAATGACTTCTCTAATCGTGTCAGGAAATCAGACAGCATTTCTTTAGGGAATTGTCTCAGCAATCTGAATGCAAAGTAAAGGTCTTCACCTGATTCAGATGATCCAAAGGTATTGTCTAGTGCCTCCAAGTACTCCAAAGCACTAGCCTCAGAACTTGAAAATCTCACCACTTTCACAATATCAAAAGCAGGACCTTTCAAGCTCTCCAGAATTCTTCTCCTCTTTTCTTTCTCTGAACACTCACATTCAGATGTCATCATTCTGGCCTGTTCCAACCAGTTCTCGAAACTCTCTTCTCCAGCTGGAATAGGAATGATACCAGAGAACATCCTCAATCTTCTGTAAGCATTTGAATCTCCAGAAGGTTTAGTCTTCTCCAACAGATCACCAACAGCACGAATGATAGACTCAGGTGATGCAGCATTTGAACCAGACGAATGGAACAATGATCCCAAATCACTCATGGATTTTCCTTCATCACGAAGAAATTTTTTCAACTTCTCTGCGAAATCGGACACATGAACACCAGCAGATGCTACAATAACTCTCCATGGATCTTCACCATCAGCTCTCAGCAACTCAGCTGGTATGCGAGATGAATCAATTACTTCACGGCATTCACACAATACCATCACAGTATCTGGATTTTTCCTCTTTGGAGTCTCTTACTCTCACTTTGCCAACAGCTTTTATGGTTTGGACGGCAGTTTCAATGCATGCCACATCCGTTGTTGATGGTACTCCCAGTAACATGATAGCATGATTCTCATCAACCAACGCTTCATTACACCACTCTGTAAGCTCAGCAGCCAAAACTGCATCATCCTTGAACTCCATCTTCAAGCTTGAAAAGAGTAAGTATCAACTTCTTATGGCTTCTCAAATCTTCAACAGGATCTCAGGAAAAGAATAATCTATCCCGGACGAGCCCTCAATTTGTGTAGCGCCCTATGCTATGAGTGTAACCCAAGCGACGCTCCGGATTCTTTAAATGTGTCTCTCGACGTGCAACTATGCAATAATGTTATTCTTTCCCTTTTAATCTAGGAATATGTCTAACCTAAATGACCTCAAGCAACACAATATGTTAAGTGTAACCAAAACAATGATATTTATTCACACACAAATGAAAGAAAATATTAAATGAATTAAATCACATGTATTGAATGATAAATGATCAATAAACTTCAAATGTAAATCAACACTTGTCTCAGACTGCTTATTTTCTCTTCCAGAAAATAATTAAAAGTTCAATTCACCTTCACTTTGTAACTATAAGTGACTTAAATCACTCTATATTCTTCAAATAGACTGAAAAAATCAGATTACTCAAATAACCTTTTACAGTTATCTCACATAACTCAGAAAACTTCTCAATACTCACTTTATCTTTTGGAAAACATAAAACACTTTAAGGTACCTTTTGAGTGATCACTCGTATATGCGCGCGCACACACTCTTACACACACACACACAAAATGTCTGAGCCACCACCCAACCCCTCGTTGCAGGCCTGGTACCGTTGCTAGAGTTCGCTGGGGCCTAGAAACAACAACTGGCCTCTTCACTCTATTGAGCAAATAAAACAAAACCGAGATCACCTGAATTCCTCAGTCAGCAAACTCCCGGTTTAGCAGCTCTTCATCCTCCTCGAGCACACACGAACACCCTGGCTCTTACATGACGTAGCAGCTCACCATCTTCTTCCCCGACAGCAGCAGAAGAAATCCAGATCTCAACCGATCTAGAACGCTCTCACAGAGTCCAGGGAATCGGTGTCCTCTTCGACGGATCAGATAAACCCAACGCTGCATTCCAGAGTCTCTAAATGTCCGTGAATCCAACGCACTCTCTTACTAAAGTAACTATTATCACTATGAAATGAACACCTGACGCGAACTCCTGTCCGGAGTAGCTTGTAAACACTTCACAAATGCTTTTAGAAAGCCCAAAATGAATAAATGCACAAAGTAAACACTTATGCAGCACTTAAATTACATTTTTTCACTTCAGCGATCAGAACACACTCTTCCAGCCAACTTCAGCGTCTTCCTTCCCGTTCCTCCCCTCTCACCCAATCAGAATCACCCTCTGTCTAAGCAGGCGGGATAAACATAGAGCAACAGCCAATGAGAATCAAGAAATACAAGCTTGCTAGCCAAAAGCACATTTTCGCTAAAGTGCATTACAGACAACCTTTAATCTTCCTCGTTATTCTTAAAGCAACCCATACCAATTATATTCTTCCTCACATGAAACACATTATATCACTTATAAATCCTATAAATGAACATTCTGAATTAATAAGAATATTGTTTCATCAATAATAATTCCTTCTCACTCAGAATTAACTATTTCTGTAATATTCTCAGAAATAAAATATTAATAACCCACCTGGGTTACATTTAGTAGTGAGGAAATTTCACCAATGGAAACAAGTGACAACCTATGCCGGTATCACTGAGCTCATGAGAGCGACCCATTCTTTCACAGATGTGTGTAGAAGCGTCTGCATGCCTAGTGCTTGATTCCCCAAGATTATTGTTATAAACACGAGCCACGTCTGAAAGGAAAAGGGGGAGGGGTTGCTGTAATTTATAATGATATCTTCAGTATTACTCAGAAGTCTAGTTTCAAATATAATTCCTTTGAAGTTTTGGTGCTTTATGTAACGTTGTGTAGTGTAAATGATAAATCCCGTTTGACATTTGTGTTGGCTACTGTATACAGGCCACCAGGGCACAATACAGACTTTATCAAAGAATTTGCTGGTTTTCTATCAGAGTTAGTACTGGCTGCAGATAAAGTACTAATTGTTGGTGATTTTAATATCCATGTTGACAATGAAAAAGACGCATTGGGATTGGCATTTAAAGACATTCTAAACTCTATTGGAGTTAGACAACACGTATCTGGACCCACTCATCGCCTTAATCATACTTTAGATCTAATACTGTCACATGGACTAAATGTTGATACCATTAAAATTCTGCAGCAGAGCGATGACATCTCAGATCATTACCTAATATCATGTATACTTAATTTAGCTAAAGCTGCAAAGCCATCCCCTCGCTTCAAATATGGCAGGACTACAGGGACGTGCAGAGAGTTCTTCAGAGGCAGGGGCTCAAATGTAAAAGGGGCAACATCTAAAAAATAAATAATATAAAAAAACCCCACATATATATGTGTGTGTGTGTGTGTGTGTGTGTGTGTGGCATGTTTTGTGAAATATCAGGACACAAATGTGTATAATGACATGGGTATGACATAGGTATTACAAAAGAGGGTGAAATATGAGGATGTTCCCCATGTCCTCACTTTTCAAAATGCTTATAAATCACACAGGATGAGGTTTTTTCACAGATAGTAAACTGCGCAATCTCCTGTGATGGGTAGTGTGTGTGTGTGTGTGTGTGTGTGTGTGTGTGTGTGTGTGTGTGTGTGTGGACTGGTAATCCCTACGGTATGGGGACAAAATGTCCCCACAAAGATGGCAATATCCAAATTTTTGTCCTTGTGGGGACATTTTTGGTCCCCATGAGGAAAACATCTTATAAATCACACTAAGTGATGTTTTTGAAAATGTAAAAATGCAGCATGTCTCCTGTGATGGGTAGGTTTAGGGGCAGGGGCAGTGTAGGGGATAGAAAATACGGTTTGTACAGTATAAAATGCATTACGCCTATGGAATGTCCCCACATTTCACAAAAACAAACATGTGTGTGTGTGTGTGTAGGCTATGTGTGCGGCTATGCGCTTTTTAACTTTTATTTTTGCAAGAAGTCTCTTATTCTCATTAAGCCTACATTTATTTAATCAAAAATACAGGAAAAAATGATAGCCTAATATTGTGAAATATTATTACATGTTCTTTTTAACATTTTATTAATCAAAGAATCTTTCATCTTGAGTATCACAGCAGGTATAAAAAATATTAAGCAGCACAACTGTTTCCAACATTGACTTCAAATCTATGATTTGTGAAGGGTCATGTGACCCTGAAGACTGGAGTGATGATGTTAAATTCCGCTTTGATCACAGGTATACATATACTTTCAATTTTAAAGTATATTAAAATAGAAAACCATTAGCCTATTATAAAAATATTTCACAATTTTGCTGTTTTTGATCAAATAAATGCAGGCTTGATGAGCATAAGAGACTTCTTTCATAATGCTGCATAATTATCAAAAATGGTAATATAATAAAGTCCTTTCATGCCACCATTTCACATAATTGGCCTGTAGGTGCGGTGGCACTTGGCTTCATTAGCTTTGATAGTTTCATCAAATAGTAAACGTGTATCAATTTACATAAATACAAGTGAGTTTAACACTACTTACATTAATGCGGCTTCTGGTGCTGCATGGTTTTGTGCAGTGCTTTGTTTGTTGTCAGGAACATCAGGACGATTGTCAGGATGATCCATTTTGTCAGAAATCGTCCACAAACGTTAGTTCGTCTGTCCATGTCATTTTCAACCGATTTATGAATTAGAACAGAAAATTACCGCTCCACTTCACATTGTCCAATGGAATCTGAACTTTGCCAGATCACGATTGGTTGGTGTATATGACAAACGGCCCGGCATTGACGATTTATGTAAAATTTAAAAATATCTCAAACATAGATTTTTAATTAAATCAACACATTAGCGTTAATTACTGATGAAAAAAATGTTTTGGTTTGTTTGGGGAATGCTTTTCTCCGTAAAGCCACAGACACTCTCTGAAGAACCATATATGGCTCGAGAGCCGTTTCCGAACAGACTGAGGAAAACCAGCCAGTAAAACACATGCAACCCATAGCAACGGGTTATGGCAACGCCTCAGACCGACTGATATGAAAAAATAAACAGAAGTTTTCCGACTTTTGAGCAGTTTGTTAGTATAGGACACGTTGTCCTTTTTATTGACCACAAATATTATCATTGATATTTGTCTGAGAGGGGCACTTTTGATTAATTTTGATAAAGGCAGGGCTCGAGCACCCAAAGCCCCCTCTGCACGTGCCTGCAGGACTATAACCGCTGACTAAAGATTGCTTTATACATAATCTTCCTCATCAGTTCCATCTCCTCAGAATTACAGATAGCCAAGAGGAACTTGATGTTGCAACAGAAACTACTGACTCTCTCTTTACTAGCACTTTAGACATAGTTGCTCCTCGGCGCTAAAGAAGATTAAAGCAAATAATCCAACGCTGGGTACAACGAGCACACTCGGGCCCTTAAAACAGCAGCCAGAAAAATGGAGCGCAGCTGGAAGAAAACAAAACTGGAGGTTTTTCGCAATTTGTGGAAAGAGAGCATGATTGCATACAGAAAGGCCATAAAAACTGCTAGATCTGCTTATTTCTCAACTCTCTTAGAAGAAAACAAACACAACCCTAGGTATTTATTCGATACAGTGGCTAAATTAACAAAGGATAAAGCTTCAACTTCTGACATTTGTAAACAACACAGCAGTAATGACTTTATGAACTTCTTTACTAGTAAGATTGATAACATTAGGAATAAAATTATAACCATGCAGCCGTCTACTACAGTATCACATCAGACAGAGCATCGTAGTGTCACTGAGGAAAAATTACACTCATTCACTGCTATAGGAGGAGAAGAATTGGCTAAACTTGTCAAATCATCAAAATCAACAACATGTATGCTTGACCCTATACCGACTAGGCTATTAAAAGAGATGCTTCCAGAGGTCATAGATCCTCTGCTTAATATTATTAATTCATCCTTGACATTAGGATATGTACCAAAAACTTTTAAGTTGGCTGTAATTAAACCACTTATTAAAAAACTGCAACTGGATCCTAAAGAATTAGTCAATTACAGACCAATCTCGAATCTACCGTTTCTATCAAAAATATTAGAAAAGGCAGTGTCTTCACAATTATGTTCCTTTTTAGAAAGAAATGGTATATGTGAGGATTTCCAGTCAGGATTTAGACCGTATCATAGTACTGAGACTGCTCTAATTAGAGTTACAAATGATTTACTCTTATCATCTGATCGTGGTTGTATCTCTCTATTAGTGTTACTCGATCTTAGCGCTGCATTCGATACTATCGATCACAATATTCTTTTGAATAGACTCGAAAATTATGTTGGCATTAGTGGAACTGCATTGGCATGGTTTAAATCTTACTTATCTGACCGTTATCAGTTTGTAGCAGTAAATGAAGAGATGTCACACCAATCACAAGATAAGTATGGAGTACCGCAAGGCTCAGTGTTAGGACCGTTGCTTTTCACCCTGTATATGCTACCACTGGGAGATATCATTAGGAAGCATGGCGTTAGTTTTCATTGTTATGCTGATGATACTCAGCTCTATATTTCTTCACACCCTGACGAAACTTACCAATTCACAAGATTAACGGAATGCATAGCTGATATTAAAAATTGGATGAATAGTAATTTCCTGCAACTTAATTCAGATAAAACTGAATTTTTAATTATTGGACAGAAAAGCTCCACAAGTAGTGCCCTAGAATACTGTCTAACCCTCGATGGCTGCTCTGTCAAGTCCTCGTCGTCAGTGAGGAACCTGGGTGTGCTCTTTGATACCAATCTTTCGTTGAAAGCCACGTTTCTAGCATCTGTAAAACTGCATTCTACCATCTTAAAATATATATCTAAATTACGTCACATGCTTTCAATGCAAAATGCTGAACAATTAGTACATGCGTTCATGAGCTCAAGGCTAGATTATTGTAATGCTCTACTGGGTGGTTGCCCAACTCCAGCTGGTCCAAAACGCAGCAGCTCGAGTTCTTACTAGAACCAGGAAGTACGATCATATTAGTCCAGTTCTGTCAACACTGCACTGGCTCCTATTAAACATCGCATACATTTTAAAATCTTGCTTATTACTTATAAAGCAATAAATGGTTTAGCTCCCAGTACTTAAGCGAGCTCTTAACGCATTATACTCCATCACGTCTATTGCGGTCTCTAAACTCTGGCCAGTTGAAAATACCTAGAATATCTAAATCAACTGCAGGCGGTCGATCCTTTTCCTATTTAGTACCTAAACTCTGGAACAGTCTTCCTAGCATTGTTCGGGAAGCAGACACACTCTTTCAGTTTAAATCTAGACTAAAACGCATCTCTTTACTATGGCATACACATAGAACATTTTTAACTTTCTTTATTCAAATCAAATGACTGATTGTTAGGCTGCATTAACTAGGTCAGCGGAACCGGGAACACTTTCCATAACACCTGATGTACTCGTTACATCATAAAAAGAGTGGCATCCACACTAATGTTAGTCTCTGTTTATCCCGAGGTTTACTGCAGTCGGCGGATCCAGGCCGTGTCCGGATCGGATGGTGGACCTGCATCTGGACATGACCAGCTCATCCTGGAGTGTCTGCTGAGACCGTGTCCATTAGTGTCTCCTCTGAATTTGCCTCACCGAACGTCATCCTCAATTAACCCGCCTCCGCGCAATAACTCCGATCTTTCAAGTATTCATATTCTTGTGTAATCGACGCCATCCTAAATGAGCCCGCCTCGTGCATCATACCCAAAATTTCGAATATTCCTATCTAATATGATTTATGACCTGCAAGGTTGCCAGAGTAATAATTATACACTGTTAATAATAGGCCAGAGGAGAACTGGCACGACTGAGTCTGGTTTCTCCCAAGGTTTATTTTTCTCCATCACGCCTGATGGAGTTTTGGTTCCTTGCCACTGTCGCCTTTGGCTTGGCTTGCTCAGTTGGGGACACTCAAATTATGATCCAAGTTACTCAACTAAATATACAAATAGAATTTATTAATTTGGTCATATATAATTCTATAAACTATCCAAATTAAACTAGCCAAATCAAATTTTGTTGCAATGTTGTCCTGTTTAACACTGTGAAGCTGCTTTGAAACAATCGTCATTGTAAAAGCGCTATATAAATAAAGTTGATTGATTGATTTATACACCTGTGGCCATGAAGGGATTGAACACCTGAATGCAATGATTTGGAGAGATGTCCCAATACTTTTGGCAATATAGTGAATGACATCCCTTCAGCACTCTGTATCAAACCAATTTATTTCAGTTCCTGTTTTTGATTACACAAACCCTTATATTTTATCATAATGTTACATAACTCTCTCTCAAAAGATCAAGCACAACAGAAATCCAGGGACATGACGTGCATGAAGTGAACATGACGCATTATGTGTAATTACCTTCTCTGACAGTGATAGCATTACAGCGGACAGAGGTGATCTCAGCGAGCAATTAAACCTCTCACACAATTAAAACCTCTGCGATTGTCCCTGCTGTGCGAGCTGTTAAACACCAGTAGGGTTATTGTCTGTCTGACAAATGGAGTGGAACCAGAGACATTCCTCTTTTGTTCGATACGCCAGCTTGTGTTTGGGCCTGGCCGTTCCCAAGAACTGTGTTCTGTTATAGTTAAACAAAGACAGTGAGGGCAGCCCATTTGGAGATGCTGTGCTGTGCCATGACTGCTCCCTTGACAGCAATTCAACTTCCTTTTGTAGCACCGGATCAGAAGTTATTTGGTCCGGATGGCTTTATGTAACTCCTCAAAGCGGCTAATTTGCAGACTTTGCTTTCTCTTGTTTTTGAATGTTGCTTGTAGTTGACTTATTAAAGGAAACTCTTGTTTTTATTTTTGGATATCTGAGAAGTATCACACGAATAAGTGTGCTGTTGTTCTGAATATCAGAACAGCTTTAATTCAGCCAAAAGGTGTGGTCACATTAGCAACATTTTGTGAGCAAAGAAAGAGTAACTATTGTCAGCAGTGTAATGATGTATGAAGCACAGCTCACACAGAAGTCACTTTCAAATCAAGCAGCTTTCTGTTGGTCAACACGGCTAATTGGTATCATCCACATATCATCAACTTGAGCCTGTGAAACCCTTGAAATTCCCGATTGGAACTACCCATAACCCCTAGCATCATAGAACTGAGATTAGCACAGGCAAACGCCACTTACAAGCTGTCACATTTCGAAGGCTGCATCCTCCAGTCCCATTTGTCAGCTGTCATATGGGTTAGTTCAAGGGATAGTTCACCCACAAATGAGTAGTTCAAATGCTAGTTCAACCCAAATCAATTCCTCACCTTCATTTTGTTCCAAATCTAAAACTTTCGTTAATTTTCGGAAAACACAAATTTGGATATTTTGACTGTAATCTGAGTGCTCTCTGTGCCTCCGCTGACAGTTACGCAACTACCACTTTAATGCTTCAAAACGTTCATAAAGAGATTGTAAAACTAATCTTAGTCAAACTTTTCTAAAGAGACAAGATTGCTTTATATGATGAACAGATTAAATGTAGGCTTTTATTTACATATAAATATTGATAAGTGAATATTAAACCGAACCTGCTTGACAAAGCTGGTTCGAACATGCTAGACACATGAGAACAAACATTGGCTCTCACTGAAGCTCAAACGTGCTGCGTAACACGAGAATGAACCTCATTGGCTCTTGCTGAAGCTCAAACGTGCTGCGTAACACGAGAATGAACCTCATTGGCTCTCGCTGAAGCTCAAACGTGCTGCGTAACACGAGAATGAACCTCATTGGCTCTCGCTGAAGCTCAAACGTGCTGCGTAACACGAGAATGAACCTCATTGGCTCTCGCTGAAGCTCAAACGTGCTGAGTAACACGAGAATGAACCTCATTGGCTCTTGCTGAAGCTCAAACGTGCTGCGTAACATGAGAATGAACCTCATTGGCTCGCTGAAGCTCAAACGCAAGGCGTAACACGAGAATGAACCTCATTGGCTCTCGCTGAAGCTCAAACGTGCTGCGTAACATGAGAATGAACCTCATTGGCTCGCTGAAGCTCAAACGCAAGGCGTAACACAAGAATGAACCTCATTGGCTCGCTGAAGCTCAAACGTGCTGCGTAACATGAGAATGAACCTCATTGGCTCTCGCTGAAGCTCAAACGCGCGTAACACAAGAATGAACCTCATTGGCTCTCGCTGAAGCTCAAACGCAAGGCGCGTAACACGAGAATGAACCTGATTGGTTCTCGCTGAAGCTCAAACGCGTGCGTAACACGAGAATGAACCTCATTGGCTCTTGCTGAAGCTCAAACGCGCTGCGTAACATGAGAATGAACCTCATTGGTTCTCACTGAAGCTCAAAGCGTGCGTAACATGAGAATGAACCTCATTGGCTCTTGCTGAAGCTCAAACGCGTGCTGCGTAACATGAGAATGAACCTCATTGGTTCTCGCTGAAGCTCAAACGTGCTGCGTAACACGAATGAACCTCATTGGCTCTTGCTGAAGCTCAAACGTGCTGCGTAACACGAGAATGAACCTCATTGGTTCTCGCTGAAGCTCAAACGCTGCGAACACGCAGAATGAACCTCATTGGCTCGCTGAAGCTCAAACGTGCTGCGTAACACGAATGAACCTCATTGGCTCTCGCTGAAGCTCAAAGCGTGCTGCGTAACATGAGAATGAACCTCATTGGCTCTTGCTGAAGCTCAAGCGTGATGCATAACACGAGAATGAACCTCATTGGCTCTTGCTGAAGCTCAAACGCGTGCTGCGTAACACGAGAATGAACCTCATTGGCTCGCTGAAGCTCAAACGTGCTGCGTAACATGAGAATGAACCTCATTGGCTCTCACTGAAGCTCAAACGCGTGCTGCGTAACACGAGAATGAACCTCATTGGCTCGCTGAAGCTCAAACGCGTGCTGCGTAACACGAGAATGAACCTCATTGGCTCTCGCTGAAGCTCAAACGTGCTGCCTAACACGAATGAACCTCATTGGTTCTCGCTGAAGCTCAATCGTGCTGCGTAACACGAGAATGAACCTCATTGGCTCTTGCTGAAGCTCAAACGCGTGCTGCGTAACATGAGAATGAACCTCATTGGTTCTCGCTGAAGCTCAAACGTGCTGCGTAACATGAGAATGAACCTCATTGGCTCTTGCTGAAGCTCAAACGCTGCGTAACATAAGAATGAACCTCATTGGCTCTCGCTGAAGCTCAAGCGTGCTGCGTAACACGAGAATGAACCTCATTGGTTCTCGCTGAAGCTCAAACGCGCGCGAACACGAGAATGAACCTCATTGGTTCTCGCTGAAGCTCAAGCGTGCGTAACACGAGAATGAACCTCATTGGTTCTCGCTGAAGCTCAAACGCGTGCGTAACACGAGAATGAACCTCATTGGTTCTCGCTGAAGCTCAAACGCGTGCTGCGTAACATGAGAATGAACCTCATTGGTTCTCGCTGAAGCTCAAACGTGCGCGTAACACGAGAATGAACCTCATTGGTTCTCGCTGAAGCTCAAACGCAAGGCGTAACATGAGAATGAACCTCATTGGTTCTCGCTGAAGCTCAAACGCGTGCGTAACACGAGAATGAACCTCATTGGCTCTCGCTGAAGCTCAAACGCGTGCTGCGTAACACGAGAATGAACCTGATTGGTTCTCGCTGAAGCTCAAACGCTGCGTAACACGAGAATGAACCTCATTGGTTCTCGCTGAAGCTCAAACGCGCGTAACATGAGAATGAACCTTATTGGCTCGCTGAAGCTCAAACGTGTTGCGTAACACGAGAATGAACCTCATTGGCTCGCTGAAGCTCAAACGCGTGCTGCGTAACATGAGAATGAACCTCATTGGCTCGCTGAAGCTCAAACGTGCTGCGTAACAGAATGAACCTCACTGGTTCTTGAGAAGCTCAAAGTGCTGCGTAACATGAGAATGAACCTCATTGGCTCTCGCTGAAGCTCAAACGCTGCGCGTAACACGAATGAACCTCATTGGCTCGCTGAAGCTCAAACGTGCTGCGTAACACGAGAATGAACCTCATTGGCTCTCGCTGAAGCTCAAACGTGCTGCGTAACATGAGAATGAACCTCATTGGCTCTCGCTGAAGCTCAAACGCGTGCGCGTAACATGAGAATGAACCTCATTGGCTCGCTGAAGCTCAAACGCAAGCTGCGAACACGAGAATGAACCTCATTGGCTCGCTGAAGCTCAAACGTGATGCGTAACATGAGAATGAACCTCATTGGCTCTCGCTGAAGCTCAAACGTGCTGCATAACAGGAGAATGAACCTCATTGGTTCTTGTTGAAGCTCAAACATGCTGAACACGAGAATGAACCTTATTGGCTCTCACTGAAGCTCAAACGCGTGCGAACACGAGAATGAACCTCATTGGCTCTCGCTGAAGCTCAAACGCGTGGCGTAACACGAGAATGAACCTCATTGGTTCTCGCTGAAGCTCAAACGCGTGCTGCGTAACAGGAGAATGAACCTCATTGGTTCTTGTTGAAGCTCAAACGTGCTGCGTAACACGAGAATGAACCTTATTGGCTCTCGCTGAAGCTCAAACGCGTGCGTAACACGAGAATGAACCTCATTGGCTCGCTGAAGCTCAAATGTGCTGCGTAACATGAGAATGAACCACATTGGCTCTCGCTGAAGCTCAAACGCAAGGCGAACACGAGATTGAACCTCATTGGCTCTGAAGCTCAAGCGTGCTGCGTATCATGAGAATGAACCTCATTGGCTCTTGTTGAAGCTCAAAGCGTGCTGCGTAACACGAGAATGAACCTCATTGGCTCTCGCTGAAGCTCAAAGCGTGCTGCGTAACGCGAGAATGAACCTCATTGGCTCGCTGAAGCTCAAGCGTGCTGCGTAACACGAGAATGAACCTCATTGGCTCACTGAAGCTCAAGCGTGCTGCGTAACACGAGAATGAACCTCATTGGCTCTTGCTGAAGCTCAAGCGTGCTGCATAACATGAGAATGAACCTCATTGGTTCTTGTTGAAGCTCAAGCGTGCTGCGTAACACGAGAATGAACCTCATTGGCTCTCGCTGAAGCTCAAATGTGCTGTGTAACATGAGAATGAACCACATTGGCTCGCTGAAGCTCAAAGCGTGCTGCGTATCATGAGAATGAACCTCATTGGCTCTTGTTGAAGCTCAAAGCGTGCTGCGTAACACGAGAATGAACCTCATTGGCTCGCTGAAGCTCAAAGCGTGATCGTAACATGAGAATGAACCTCATTGGCTCTCGCTGAAGCTCAAGCGTGCTGCATAACAGAAGAATGAACCTCATTGGCTCTCGCTGAAGCTCAAGCGTGCTGCGTAACACGAGAATGAACCTCATTGGCTCTCGCTGAAGCTCAAAGCGTGATGCGTAACATGAGAATGAACCTCATTGGCTCTCGCTGAAGCTCAAGCGTGCTGCATAACAGGAGAATGAACCTCATTGGTTCTTGTTGAAGCTCAAACATGCTGCGTAACACGAGAATGAACCTTGGCTCTCACTGAAGCTCAAAGCGTGCTGCGTAACACGAGAATGAACCTCATTGGCTCGCTGAAGCTCAAAGCGTGCTGCTGCGTAACAGGAGAATGAACCTCATTGGTTCTCGCTGAAGCTCAAACGTGCTGCGTAACAGGAGAATGAACCTCATTGGTTCTTGTTGAAGCTCAAAGCGTGCTGCGTAACACGAGAATGAACCTTATTGGCTCTCGCTGAAGCTCAAAGCGTGCTGCGTAACACGAGAATGAACCTCATTGGCTCTCGCTGAAGCTCAAATGTGCTGCGTAACGAGAATGAACCTCATTGGCTCTCACTGAAGCTCAAAGCGTGCTGCGTAACATGAGAATGAACCACATTGGCTGGCTCGCTGAAGCTCAAACGTGCTGCGTAACATGAGAATGAACCTCATTGGCTCTCGCTGAAGCTCAAAGCGTGCTGCGTAACATGAGAATGAACCACATTGGCTCGCTGAAGCTCAAAGCGTGCTGCGTAACACGAGAATGAACCTCATTGGCTCGCTGAAGCTCAAAGCGTGCTGCGTATCATGAGAATGAACCTCATTGGCTCTTGTTGAAGCTCAAAGCGTGCTGCGTAACGAGAATGAACCTCATTGGCTCGCTGAAGCTCAAGCGTGCTGCGTAACATGAGAATGAACCTCATTGGCTCTCGCTGAAGCTCAAAGCGTGCTGCGTAACACGAGAATGAACCTCATTGGCTCTCACTGAAGCTCAAAGCGTGCTGCGTAACACGAGAATGAACCTCATTGGCTCTTGCTGAAGCTCAACGTGCTGCATAACATGAGAATGAACCTCATTGGTTCTTGTTGAAGCTCAAGCGTGCTGCGTAACACGAGAATGAACCTCATTGGCTCGCTGAAGCTCAAATGTGCTGCGTAACATGAGAATGAACCATTGGCTCTCGCTGAAGCTCAAGCGTGCTGCGTATCATGAGAATGAACCTCATTGGCTCTTGCTGAAGCTCAAGCGTGCTACGTAACACGAGAATGAACCTCATTGGCTCGCTGAAGCTCAAAGCGTGCTGCGTATCATGAGAATGAACCTCATTGGCTCTTGTTGAAGCTCAAAGCGTGCTGCGTAACACGAGAATGAACCTCATTGGCTCTGAAGCTCAAGCGTGCTGCGTAACACGAGAATGAACCTCATTGGCTCTTGCTGAAGCTCAAAGCGTGCTGCATAACATGAGAATGAACCTCATTGGCTCTCGCTGAAGCTCAAAGCGTGCTGCGTAACACGAGAATGAACCTCATTGGCTCTCACTGAAGCTCAAAGCGTGCTGCACGAGAATGAACCTCATTGGTTCTCGCTGAAGCTCAAAGCGTGCTGCGTAACACGAGAATGAACCTCATTGGCTCTCACTGAAGCTCAAACGTGCTGAGTAACACGAGAATGAACCTCATTGGTTCTTGCTGAAGCTCAAACGTGCTGCATAACATGAGAATGAACCTCATTGGCTCTCGCTGAAGCTCAAAGCGTGCTGCGTAACACGAGAATGAACCTCATTGGCTCGTGCTGAAGCTCAAAGCGTGCTGCATAACATGAGAATGAACCTCATTGGCTCACTGAAGCTCAAAGCGTGCTGCGTAACATGAGAATGAACCTCATTGGCTCTCGCTGAAGCTCAAAGCGTGCTGCGTAACACGAGAATGAACCTCATTGGCTCGCTGAAGCTCAAGCGTGCTGCGTAACATGAGAATGAACCTCATTGGCTCTCGCTGAAGCTCAAAGCGTGCTGCGTAACACAAGAATGAACCTCATTGGCTCTCGCTGAAGCTCAAAGCGTGCTGCGTAACATGAGAATGAACCTCATTGGCTCGCTGAAGCTCAAAGCGTGCTGCGTAACACAAGAATGAACCTCATTGGCTCGCTGAAGCTCAAGCGTGCTGCGTAACACGAGAATGAACCTGATTGGTTCTCGCTGAAGCTCAAAGCGTGCTGCGTAACACGAGAATGAACCTCATTGGCTCTTGCTGAAGCTCAAAGCGTGCTGCGTAACATGAGAATGAACCTCATTGGTTCTCACTGAAGCTCAAACGTGCTGCGTAACATGAGAATGAACCTCATTGGCTCTTGCTGAAGCTCAAGCGTGCTGCGTAACATGAGAATGAACCTCATTGGTTCTCGCTGAAGCTCAAGCGTGCTGCGTAACACGAGAATGAACCTCATTGGCTCTTGCTGAAGCTCAAAGCGTGCTGCGTAACACGAGAATGAACCTCATTGGTTCTCGCTGAAGCTCAAACGTGCTGCGTAACACGAGAATGAACCTCATTGGCTCGCTGAAGCTCAAGCGTGCTGCGTAACACGAGAATGAACCTCATTGGCTCTGAAGCTCAAAGCGTGCTGCGTAACATGAGAATGAACCTCATTGGCTCTTGCTGAAGCTCAAACGTGATGCATAACACGAGAATGAACCTCATTGGCTCTTGCTGAAGCTCAAAGCGTGCTGCGTAACACGAGAATGAACCTCATTGGCTCGCTGAAGCTCAAAGCGTGCTGCGTAACATGAGAATGAACCTCATTGGCTCTCACTGAAGCTCAAGCGTGCTGCGTAACACGAGAATGAACCTCATTGGCTCGCTGAAGCTCAAGCGTGCTGCGTAACGAGAATGAACCTCATTGGCTCTCGCTGAAGCTCAAGCGTGCTGCCTAACACGAGAATGAACCTCATTGGTTCTCGCTGAAGCTCAATCGTGCTGCGTAACACGAGAATGAACCTCATTGGCTCTTGCTGAAGCTCAAGCGTGCTGCGTAACATGAGAATGAACCTCATTGGTTCTCGCTGAAGCTCAAGCGTGCTGCGTAACATGAGAATGAACCTCATTGGCTCTTGCTGAAGCTCAAAGCGTGCTGCGTAACATAAGAATGAACCTCATTGGCTCGCTGAAGCTCAAGCGTGCTGCGTAACACGAGAATGAACCTCATTGGTTCTCGCTGAAGCTCAAAGCGTGCTGCGTAACACGAGAATGAACCTCATTGGTTCTCGCTGAAGCTCAAGCGTGCTGCGTAACACGAGAATGAACCTCATTGGTTCTCGCTGAAGCTCAAGCGTGCTGCGTAACGAGAATGAACCTCATTGGTTCTCGCTGAAGCTCAAGCGTGCTGCGTAACATGAGAATGAACCTCATTGGTTCTCGCTGAAGCTCAAAGCGTGCTGCGTAACACGAGAATGAACCTCATTGGTTCTCGCTGAAGCTCAAAGCGTGCTGCGTAACATGAGAATGAACCTCATTGGTTCTCGCTGAAGCTCAAAGCGTGCTGCGTAACACGAGAATGAACCTCATTGGCTCTCGCTGAAGCTCAAAGCGTGCTGCGTAACACGAGAATGAACCTGATTGGTTCTCGCTGAAGCTCAAGCGTGCTGCGTAACACGAGAATGAACCTCATTGGTTCTCGCTGAAGCTCAAAGCGTGCTGCGTAACATGAGAATGAACCTTATTGGCTCGCTGAAGCTCAAGCGTGTTGCGTCACGAGAATGAACCTCATTGGCTCTCGCTGAAGCTCAAAGCGTGCTGCGTAACATGAGAATGAACCTCATTGGCTCTCGCTGAAGCTCAAAGCGTGCTGCGTAACACGAGAATGAACCTCACTGGTTCTTGAGAAGCTCAAAAGTGCTGCGTAACATGAGAATGAACCTCATTGGCTCTCGCTGAAGCTCAAGCGTGCTGCGTAACACGAGAATGAACCTCATTGGCTCGCTGAAGCTCAAAGCGTGCTGCGTAACACGAGAATGAACCTCATTGGCTCGCTGAAGCTCAAAGCGTGCTGCGTAACATGAGAATGAACCTCATTGGCTCTCGCTGAAGCTCAAAGCGTGCTGCGTAACATGAGAATGAACCTCATTGGCTCTCGCTGAAGCTCAAAGCGTGCTGCGTAACACGAGAATGAACCTCATTGGCTCTCGCTGAAGCTCAAAGCGTGATGCGTAACATGAGAATGAACCTCATTGGCTCTCGCTGAAGCTCAAAGCGTGCTGCATAACAGGAGAATGAACCTCATTGGTTCTTGTTGAAGCTCAAACATGCTGCGTAACACGAGAATGAACCTTATTGGCTCTCACTGAAGCTCAAAGCGTGCTGCGTAACACGAGAATGAACCTCATTGGCTCTCGCTGAAGCTCAAAGCGTGCTGCGTAACACGAGAATGAACCTCATTGGTTCTCGCTGGAAGCTCAAGCGTGCTGCGTAACAGGAGAATGAACCTCATTGGTTCTTGTTGAAGCTCAAAGCGTGCTGCGTAACACGAGAATGAACCTTATTGGCTCTCGCTGAAGCTCAAGCGTGCTGCGTAACACGAGAATGAACCTCATTGGCTCTCGCTGAAGCTCAAATGTGCTGCGTAACATGAGAATGAACCACATTGGCTCGCTGAAGCTCAAGCGTGCTGCGTAACGAGATTGAACCTCATTGGCTCTGCTGAAGCTCAAGCGTGCTGCGTATCATGAGAATGAACCTCATTGGCTCTTGTTGAAGCTCAAAGCGTGCTGCGTAACACGAGAATGAACCTCATTGGCTCGCTGAAGCTCAAAGCGTGCTGCGTAACGCGAGAATGAACCTCATTGGCTCTCGCTGAAGCTCAAGCGTGCTGCGTAACACGAGAATGAACCTCATTGGCTCTCACTGAAGCTCAAAGCGTGCTGCGTAACACGAGAATGAACCTCATTGGCTCTTGCTGAAGCTCAAACGTGCTGCATAACATGAGAATGAACCTCATTGGTTCTTGTTGAAGCTCAAAGCGTGCTGCGTAACACGAGAATGAACCTCATTGGCTCTCGCTGAAGCTCAAATGTGCTGTGTAACATGAGAATGAACCACATTGGCTCTCGCTGAAGCTCAAGCGTGCTGCGTATCATGAGAATGAACCTCATTGGCTCTTGTTGAAGCTCAAGCGTGCTGCGTAACACGAGAATGAACCTCATTGGCTCTCGCTGAAGCTCAAAGCGTGATGCGTAACATGAGAATGAACCTCATTGGCTCTCGCTGAAGCTCAAAGCGTGCTGCATAACAGAAGAATGAACCTCATTGGCTCTCGCTGAAGCTCAAAGCGTGCTGCGTAACACGAGAATGAACCTCATTGGCTCGCTGAAGCTCAAAGCGTGATGCGTAACATGAGAATGAACCTCATTGGCTCTCGCTGAAGCTCAAGCGTGCTGCATAACAGGAGAATGAACCTCATTGGTTCTTGTTGAAGCTCAAACATGCTGCGTAACACGAGAATGAACCTTATTGGCTCTCACTGAAGCTCAAAGCGTGCTGCGTAACACGAGAATGAACCTCATTGGCTCTCGCTGAAGCTCAAGCGTGCTGCGTAACAGGAGAATGAACCTCATTGGTTCGCTGAAGCTCAAGCGTGCTGCGTAACAGGAGAATGAACCTCATTGGTTCTTGTTGAAGCTCAAGCGTGCTGCGTAACACGAGAATGAACCTTATTGGCTCGCTGAAGCTCAAAGCGTGCTGCGTAACACGAGAATGAACCTCATTGGCTCTCGCTGAAGCTCAAATGTGCTGCGTAACACGAGAATGAACCTCATTGGCTCTCACTGGAAGCTCAAAGCGTGCTGCGTAACATGAGAATGAACCACATTGGCTCGCTGAAGCTCAAAGCGTGCTGCGTAACATGAGAATGAACCTCATTGGCTCGCTGAAGCTCAAAGCGTGCTGCGTAACATGAGAATGAACCACATTGGCTCGCTGAAGCTCAAAGCGTGCTGCGTAACGAGAATGAACCTCATTGGCTCGCTGAAGCTCAAGCGTGCTGCGTATCGCGAGAATGAACCTCATTGGCTCTTGTTGAAGCTCAAAGCGTGCTGCGTAACACGAGAATGAACCTCATTGGCTCGCTGAAGCTCAAGCGTGCTGCGTAACATGAGAATGAACCTCATTGGCTCTCGCTGAAGCTCAAAGCGTGCTGCGTAACACGAGAATGAACCTCATTGGCTCTCACTGAAGCTCAAAGCGTGCTGCGTAACACGAGAATGAACCTCATTGGCTCTCACTGAAGCTCAAACGTGCTGCATAACATGAGAATGAACCTCATTGGTTCTTGTTGAAGCTCAAGCGTGCTGCGTAACACGAGAATGAACCTCATTGGCTCTCGCTGAAGCTCAAATGTGCTGCGTAACATGAGAATGAACCACATTGGCTCTCGCTGAAGCTCAAAGCGTGCTGCGTATCATGAGAATGAACCTCATTGGCTCTTGCTGAAGCTCAAGCGTGCTCGTAACACGAGAATGAACCTCATTGGCTCTCGCTGAAGCTCAAAGCGTGCTGCGTATCATGAGAATGAACCTCATTGGCTCTTGTTGAAGCTCAAAGCGTGCTGCGTAACACGAGAATGAACCTCATTGGCTCTCGCTGAAGCTCAAGCGTGCTGCGTAACACGAGAATGAACCTCATTGGCTCTTGCTGAAGCTCAAACGTGCTGCATAACATGAGAATGAACCTCATTGGCTCGCTGAAGCTCAAAGCGTGCTGCGTAACACGAGAATGAACCTCATTGGCTCTCACTGAAGCTCAAGCGTGCTGCGTAACACGAGAATGAACCTCATTGGTTCTCGCTGAAGCTCAAAGCGTGCTGCGTAACACGAGAATGAACCTCATTGGCTCTCACTGAAGCTCAAAGCGTGCTGAGTAACACGAGAATGAACCTCATTGGTTCTTGCTGAAGCTCAAAGCGTGCTGCATAACATGAGAATGAACCTCATTGGCTCGCTGAAGCTCAAGCGTGCTGCGTAACACGAGAATGAACCTCATTGGCTCGTGCTGAAGCTCAAAGCGTGCTGCATAACATGAGAATGAACCTCATTGGCTCTCACTGAAGCTCAAAGCGTGCTGCGTAACATGAGAATGAACCTCATTGGCTCGCTGAAGCTCAAAGCGTGCTGCGTAACACGAGAATGAACCTCATTGGCTCTCACTGAAGCTCAAGCGTGCTACGTAACACGAGAATGAACCTCATTGGCTCTCGCTGAAGCTCAAATGTGCTGCGTAACACGAGAATGAACCTCATTGGCTCGCTGAAGCTCAAAGCGTGCTGCGTAACACGAGAATGAACCTCATTGGCTCTCGCTGAAGCTCAAGCGTGCTGCGTAACACGAGAATGAACCTCATTGGCTCTCACTGAAGCTCAAGCGTGCTCGTAACACGAGAATGAACCTCATTGGCTCTCACTGAAGCTCAAACGCTGCGTAACACAAGAATGAACCTCATTGGCTCTCACTGAAGCTCAAGCGTGCTGCGTAACATGAGAATGAACCTTATTGGCTCGCTGAAGCTCAAAGCGTGCTGCGTAACACAAGAATGAACCTCATTGGCTCTTGCTGAAGCTCAAAGCGTGCTGCGTAACATGAGAATGAACCTCATTGGCTCTCGCTGAAGCTCAAAGCGTGCTGCGTAACACGAGAATGAACCTCATTGGCTCTCACTGAAGCTCAAAGCGTGCTCGTAACACGAGAATGAACCTCATTGGCTCTCACTGAAGCTCAAAGCGTGCTGCGTAACACAGAATGAACCTCATTGGCTCTCACTGAAGCTCAAACGTGCTGCGTAACACGAGAATGAACCACATTGGCTCTCGCTGAAGCTCAAACGTGCTGCGTAACACAAGAATGAACCTCATTGGCTCTCACTGAAGCTCAAACGTGCTGCGTAACATGAGAATGAACCTCATTGGCTCTCGCTGAAGCTCAAACGTGCTGCGTAACATGAGAATGAACCTCATTGGCTCTCACTGAAGCTCAAAGCGTGCTGCGTAACATGAGAATGAACCTTATTGGCTCTTGCTGAAGCTCAAAGCGTGCTGCGTAACACGAGAATGAACCTCATTGGCTCGCTGAAGCTCAAACGTGCTGCGTAACACGAGAATGAACCTCATTGGCTCTTGCTGAAGCTCAAACGTGCTGCGTAACACGAGAATGAACCTCATTGGCTCGCTGAAGCTCAAACGTGCTGCGTAACATGAGAATGAACCTCATTGGCTCTTATAAAATAACCATTGCCTTCCAAATTGATAAAGAAAGTACAACAATTTATGCTTCACAAGGAATAACAATACATTAATAAGGTTACTTTTTCTGAAATTAAACGTGGCCTCCGGAGGAAATGAGGTCTACAATGAGGTCTACAAACATGCTACTATGCAGCTAGTTAGCATTTTTTATTTATTATCTGTGGTATCAAATGTTGTTCTTTACATTCCGCTGTGCGTCGAGAAGATTTTATTCATGAATTATTATTAACTTTTTTTTTTTTCATTCTTAGCCTTTACCGAAAACGACAATGGACTTGACTTCACTTAACATGACTTGAGTACAGCTATACACAACAGAAAAGCGTGTATGTAGCTTGTTTGCTGTAATTTGTCCAGGAACCCCTCAGGGTGTGTTGTCAATTGGTCAGAGTGTATTTTGAGTGTGTATTGACTTCACTCAGACCGGCGAGATATGAATGTGGTGTGTGTTGGGGTTGTGTGACTAATGTTAATGGTTTTTTGAAGATGTTGAGCTCATAAAATGGGTCCTGTCAGAGATAAAGATTTAGATGGTGAAAGCATTTTCCATAATTCCTCAAAACCGAGACCTTGAAGAGAGATGGGAAATGGGAGAATAGACATGCTTTTTTTTTTGGTGGCCCTGTTTCTGTGGCAGAGCAAACTTTTTTTTTAGTCTTTTTTTTTTTTTTTTTATGCATTCAAAACAGCCCAAAGTGCAATAATATCTTATGTACCTGATAAGCAACAAACTCACCAAATGCTAACAGAAAGTCAATCTCATTCTAAAAACAAACATTTTCAACAAACTGAAATTCCACTCACATTATTCATGAGGAATCTTTCAAGATAATTTACTTTGTATGTTTCTGAACACCAATACATCATCTTGCACAGGTGAGTTTTGTTTTGTATATGTGTGTGTTTATTAGACTATTTTAAAAATCTGAATGTTATTGTAATGCTCGGACAGACACACAAACAAGGCACACACACACACACACACACACACACACACACGCTCGCATGCACGCACACAAACACACACACACAGATAAGACACTTACTGTCCGGCTCTGCCTCTATATCAACAACAATATTTCTTATGAACTCTGGGCTAGCAGCTCTTCATGAATTTTTATTAAGCAAAACTCTAAGCAGATTGATTTCACACAGGCGGCTTTATTGCGTTTTTATTTAATTCTTTTTTCTTCTGATCTCACTCTCTCTCATTTTCCTGCCAGCCCTGGCAGATTTACCTCTCGGGATTTGTGGCACTGAATGGACTCATTGCGATTGTATTTGTGTGTGTGTGTGTGTGTGTGTGTGTGTGTATGTGCTTGTAGTGATGTAGTTCAAGGGGCTTATAGAGAAGGGAAAAAAAAATCTTAATTTATCATACAAATTTACATGAAGGAGCTACCACACAGTCTTATAGTTTAAAAACTGGAAACACTCATTGTGTCTGAATCAATGGGTCTATTTTGACGAATATAAGCGCTAGTGATTTTATCCTGGTTTAGCACTGTTGTGAGGCGAGATGTGTAGCAGGGGCCTTTAACAGTAAAATTATTGCAACACACACAAATGGCACAAACAGCTATATGATAAAAACACCAATGTTCAATATATTAAAAAAAGATTCAAACTAACAAATGAATTTAAAAAGATTGTTCCAAAAGGAACCATCTAATGCCAAGGCACTAATTGGCGAGTCCACTAGGTGGCAACACTCACAGTCGAGCTGTTGCTTTTAACAACTACTGGAAGTAGAAGAAGGTGGTACAACAAAAATGGATAGGTCAAAAGGTCCCCTTATTTTAGTTGTAAACGCAGGTCAGGGTCAGTATAGCAAATCACTTTTTATGCCCATGTGTCGAGTGTGTCCGTATGGGTTCATGGTCATCAGAAAGGTTGACCGAAATACAAAGCATATGGAAGGCTTTATTGGTCAGTGATTTTTGTGATTTACAAGAAAAAAAGGCTATCTGTGTAAATAGTTCTTAACTGCTGGCTGTTTATGGTTAGCAATGTGACAAGACGATTTCAAGTGTGCAGTCACAGGTGTGTATACGTCTCAGATATTTTACCAGTGTTAGGGAGTAACTAGTTACATGTAACAGATCATTTAATTACAGAATAAAGGTTAAAGTTACTGAGAAAAATGTGTGATTAAATTACAGTTACTTATGAAAATGTTAATGATTACAAAGGGGCTTACATCTGAATATGTTCTATAAAAGCAGGGATACGTTGAATAATGTTCATTTGTTTGCCGGCTTTTGATGTGCACGATGCCTCCTGCCATTGTTTGGTTCTCTTGTTTGAATTTGCAGCGAAACACGATTTACCAGTTACAACAGTCCACATTACCGCTGAAAGCTTTATGGGCCTTTCACACAGGATGCGCTGCGCTGGCCCTTCAGATACAGAGCGATTTGGGCTTCGCTGGCCAGAGCAAAGGAGGCGGAGTTTTTAAAACTTTTAGCGGGAGTTCTATATGTCTAGTTTTTGATTGTTGTTCCACCTCTCGGTCAGCAGCAAATATGTAGAAGTGAGCAATAGCACTAGCCCTGCTAGTAAGAAGAAGAAGAAGAAGAAGAAGAAGAAGAAGAAGAAGAAGAAGAAGAAGAAGAAGAGAGCAGCAAGGAAGAAGAGGATGTGGGTGCATGATCCTCAGGAATGAAGGCTTGGGAAAGAGCTCCGTTTCCACACATTATGCTTTCCGTGCTTGTTTCTGTTGGCCGTGCGAGTAATCATCACCGAGCACAGCAGCAAAAGTTGTAATAGTTTGATCTTTGAAGCTTGTTAGCGGTGCGCTTTGGTCAATGCAGCCTTGCGCAGCGCAAGCCATTGAGATGAATGGATTTCTTAGCACAGCGGTGCCGTTGCCCGTTCTGTGTGAAAGGCCCATTAGGCTACAACCCGTCTGAGAGTTTCCACCATGGCGAGTGATAAAATTGTGTTCCAGTGCTGGACATTTAAAAATAATTTCATGCAGCAATCAGAAAAGGGCGCACATATAACAGTTCAGAGCAAAATATGTTCGCCAACTATTAAAATGCTATCAACATCGAAGATTTCAATGTCGAATCTGAGGAAGCATCTCTTATGATTAATGTCAACCTTAAGAGCCACCTACTGGACGAATCTCTCTATCAGTTTGTCCCGTTTTGACTTGAAAAATAGAGCTATTTAAATACACAACGATTGGTCATTGAGGCTAAACAATATTATAGGTGGAATATATATATATTCTGGTTTAAAATGGTCAAGTGCTAGTTTATGCTAGTCAAGTGCTGGTTTAAGCTGGTTAAGTGCTGGTTTATGCTGGTCAAGTGCTGGTTTAAACTGGTCAAGTGCTGGTTTATGCTGGTCAAGTGCTGGTTTATGCTGGTCAAGTGCTGGTTTAAACTGGTCAAGTGCTGGTTTATGCTGGTCAAGTGCTGGTTTAAGATGGTCAAGTGCTGGTTTAAACTTGTCAAGTGCTGGTTTAAGATGGTCAAGTGCTGGTTTATGCTGGTCAAGTGCTGGTTTAAACTGGTCAAATGCTGGTTTAAGATGGTCAAGTGCTGGTTTATGCTGGTCAAGTGCTGGTTTAAACTGGTCAAGTGCTGGTTTATGCTGGTCAAGTGCTGGTTTAAACTGGTCAAGTGCTGGTTTATGCTGGTCAAGTGCTGGTTTATGCTGGTTTAAGCTGGTCAAGTGCTGGTTTATGCTGGTCAAGTGCTGGTTTATGCTGGTTTAAACTGGTCAAGTGCTGGTTTATGCTGGTCAAGTGCTGGTTTATGCTGGTCAAGTGCTGGTTTATGCTGGTCAAGTGCTGGTTTAAGCTGGTTAAGTGCTGGTTTATGCTGGTTTAAGCTGGTCAAGTGCTGGTTGATGCTGGTCAAGTGCTGGTTGATGCTGGTCAAGTGCTGGTTTATGCTGGTCAAGTGCTGGTTTAAACTGGTCAAGTGCTGGTTTATGCTGGTCAAGTGCTGGTTTATGCTGCTCAAGTGCTGGTTTAAACTGGTCAAGTGCTGGTTTATGCTGGTCAAGTGCTGGTTTATGCTGGTCAAGTGCTGGTTTAAACTGGTCAAGTGCTGGTTTAAGCTGGTTAAGTGCTGGTTTATGCTGGTCAAGTGCTGGATGAGCAAAGATAGTATATATATATATATATATATATATATATATATATATATATATATATATATATATATATATATATATATATATAAAACAATACCATCTTTGCTTCTGTTAGGGAGAAATCAATATTTGGCCTTATATGGTATAATGTTTTCCATTCATACACACGGTCTTAAAAAGAATTGTATGCAGATTTTTACTATTTTTTATATCAGTAAGAAAAACATGTTTTTTATTACAGTATAATAATCTAGAATTGTGTTTTTTTTTTTTTTTTTTTTTTTTTAAATTAAATATAACTATTAACCCTGCCTGGTTTAAATATTTGAAAATGAAACTGTTGAAAAAATGTGTTAGACATTTAGAAAAGTAATCAAATGTAATCAGTTACATTACTTTCAGAAATGGAGTTTAAAGCCAGATCGTATGCATTTTCATATTATTTTTTGTGTATTAGTGATTAAGTCATACCGTTTTGCTAGTGCATTTTCTCTCTGCTTTCATAATTGAAGATGTGTGTGCCACACTTCGAAAGGTGATAATGTTAAATAGTTAAATGGCATGTCCTGATTACGCACAATCCCGGTTTCTTCTGCCTGTGTGTGTTCATCTGAGCAGAATGAATAGCGATCAGTCGCAGGCCTGCTGTGTGTAATGAGGTATCCCGCTGCTGCATGCTGTTTCACAGCCCAGCGGCTCTGCGCTTGCCCACCATCCCTCCCCTTCATCCCTCACGCTTCCTACTCCACCATTCCCACAAACCTCAATCGCATTTGCGCTGCGCTTGCTATCAGTATTGTTTCATTTCAGTTTTAAAGCTGCTATGTGTAGTTTCTGCACTACAAGTGGCAGCACATGGCACAACAGCGTCTGTTTCCAAACAGGTTTCTTTAACACTCTTGAGGACTTCGCTCTCCCCAACCCTAAACGCACATCATTGGTCGACCCTATTGAAATTATTTTGAAGGATAGCAGCTGCTTTGAGCTGGTTTAAGCTGGTCAAGTGCTGGTTTAAGATGGCCATGAGCTGGTTTCAAGATGGTCAAATGCTAGTTTAAAATGGTAAAGTGCTTGTCACATGCCTGTCCTGTCTTGTGTGCACATGTGGGTTTTGTTAGTGTGGCCATCTGCCGCTGTCATTGTTTGATCCCTCCCCCTTGTTATCTGATTATTGGTTTCATTTGCCCCACCTGTGCCACCTCATTCCCAGCTTGATTTCTCCCCTTTATATAGCCCTTGTGTTTGTCAGTCTTTGTCGGATCCTTGTCTTGTCTACGTCTCCCGTTCCCCCGTGACCCGTTTTGGTATGTGTTATGTTTATTTTATGTTCTACTATGTGTTTTGCCCCCTCGTGGGTTTTTGTTTTGTATTTATGTTTGTTTTTGTTATTAAATCCTCTTTTCATCTGCACTTGAATCCTCGCACCAGTTTTTCCTTTTTGTAAACGTGACAGAAGGATCCGACCATGTCGAGGATTCAGCAGAGAGAGGACTCGATTCCGGAGTACCTGACCACCTGTTCTCAATATGAGAGGATTCTCCGGTTTGAGTCCTCCAACTCCTCCGTCAGGAGGAGAGAGGTCAGGCAGTTCGCCAGGAAGTTCCTGGAGACGGCCAAGGGCTCAAACTAGGGACTCGGCCCTCAAGGACCTTTTTAATTATAGCCTAGATGAGCCCCTGGACTGGGGACTCAGGAGGGCCTTTGACCACTGTTCCTTTGAGAGTATGGTGGAGGCATCGCTCACCAGCAGGAGAGCGGCCAGGAGATGTTCCTGCCCTGATGATCCCTGCTCCGGTGGCCTCCACCCCAGTGGTCTCAGCTCCGGTGGACCCACTTCCGGTGGTCCCCATTCCGGTGGATCCTGTTCCGGTGGATCCTGTCCCCGTGGTCCGTAAGCGGAGGAGGCGAGGGAAAGCACGCTCCGTGACGATTCCGGTGGTCGCTGTGCCGGTGGTCCCTGTGCCGGTGGTCCCTGTGTCGGCAGGTCGTGTTCCGGCGGATCGTGTTCAAGTGGATCCTGTGCCGGTGGGTCGTGTTCCGGTGGTCCCTGTTCCAGGGGAGCGTGTTCCGGTGGTCCCGGTACCGGTGGTCCGTAAGCGGAGGAGGAAAGGGAAGGAGCGCTCCGTGACTGTTCCGGTGGTCCCTGTGCCGGTGGTCCCTGTGCCGGTGGTCCCTGTGCCGGTGGTCCCTGTGCCGGTGGATCGTGTTCCGGTGGTCCCTGTGCCGGTGGATCGTGTTCCGGTGGTCCCAGTGCCGGTGGATCGTGTTCCGGTGGTCCCGTGCGGTGGATCGTGTTCGGTGGTCCCCGTGCCGGTGGATCGTGTTCCGGTGGTCCCAGTCCCGGTGGATCGTGTTCCGGGGAGCCCTGATCCGGTGGTCCCGAGTCCGGACATGGCCTGGAGGGCTGTGACCGGATACCTTATGGTGGCCTTCTGGAGGGCTTGGGAGAAGCACAGGACTTTCTCCGAGCCCCCAGAGGCTGTCGGTGGACCCTGAGCCGACGGACCCTGAGCCGACGGACCCTGAGCCGGGCGGACCCTGAGCCGCGGACCCTGAGCCGGCGGACCCTGAGCCGGCGGTCCCGTTTCAGCGGACACTGAGCCGGCGGTCCCGTTCCGGCGGACCCTAAGCCGGCGGTCACGTTTCCGGCGGTCCCGTTTCCGGCGGTCCCTGAGCCGGGCGGTCCCGTTTCCGCGGACCCTGAGCCGCGGCCCGTTTCCGGCGGACCCTGAGCCGGCGGTCCCGTTTCCGGCGGACCCTGAGCCGGCGGTCCCGTTTCCGGCGGACACTGTGCTGGATGTGCCGCCCGGCCGCTTGAACCCTGTTGGCGCCCGGCGCCTGAACTCTGTTGGCCACTCCGACCGACCCGGCCGCCTGAACTCTGCTGGCCATCCCGGCCGCCTGAACCCTGTTGGCGCCCGGCCGCCCAGAACCCTGTTGGCGCCCGGCGCCCGAACCCTGTTGGCGCCCGGCAGCCCGAACCCTGTTCCGCCCGGCCCGAACTCTGCTGGCCCGGCAGCCCCGAACTCTGAACTCTGCTGGCCACTCCGGCCCCCGGCCGCCTGAACTCTGCTGGCCACTCCAGCCCCCGGTCGCCTGAACTCTGCTGGCCCTCCGGCCCCTCCGGCCGCCTGAACTCTGCTGGCCACTCCGGCCCCCCCGGCCGCCTGAACTCTGCTGGCCCTCCGGCCCCGGCCGCCTGAATTCTGCTGGCTACTCCAGACCCCTGGCTGCCTGAACTCTGCTGGCCATCCCGGCCGCCTGAACTCTGCTGGCCACTCCGGCCCCCCCGGCCGCCTGAACTCTGCTGGCCACTCCAGCCCCCCCGGCCGCCTGAACTCTGCTGGCCACTCCGGCCCCCGGCCGCCTGAACTTTGCTGGCCACTCCGGCCGCCTGAATTCTGCTGGCTACTCCAGACCCCCTGGCTGCCTGAACTCTGCTGGCCATCCCGGCCGCCTGAACTCTGCTGGCCACTCCGGCCCCCCCGGCCGCCTGAACTCTGCTGGCCACTCCGGCCCCTCCGGCCGCCTGAACTCTGCTGGCCATCCCGGCCGCCTGAACTCTGCTGGCCACTCCGGCCCCCGGCCGCCTGAACTCTGCTGGCCACTCCAGCCCCCCTGGCCGCCTGAACTCTGCTGGCCACTCCGGCCCCCCCGGCCGCCTGAACTTTGCTGGCCACTCCGGCCCCCGGCCGCCTGAATTCTGCTGGCTACTCCAGACCCCTGGCTGCCTGAACTCTGCTGGCCATCCCGGCCGCCTGAACTCTGCTGGCCACTCCGGCCCCGGCCGCCTGAACTCTGCTGGCCACTCCGGCCCCTCCGGCCACCTGAACTCTGCTGGCCACTCCGGCCCCCGGCCGCCTGAACTCTGCTGGCCACTCCGGCCCCTCCGGCCGCCTGAACTCTGCTGGCCACTCCGGCCCCCGGCCGCCTGAACTTTGCTGGCCAATCCGGCCCCTCTGGCCGCCTGAACTTTGCTGGCCACTCCGGCCCCCCCGGCCGCCTGAATTCTGCTGGCTACTCCAGACCCCCTGGCTGCCTGAACTCTGCTGGCCATCCCGGCCGCCTGAACTCTGCTGGCCACTCCGGCCCCCCCGGCCGCCTGAACTCTGCTGGCCACTCCGGCCCCTCCGGCCGCCTGAACTCTGCTGGCCACTCCGGCCCCCGGCCGCCTGAACTCTGCTGGCCACTCCGGCCCCTCCGGCCGCCTGAACTCTGCTGGCCACTCCGGCCCCCGGCCGCCTGAACTTTGCTGGCCAATCCGGCCCCTCCGGCCGCCTGAACTCTGCTGGCCACTCCGGCCCCTGGCCGTCTGAACTCTATGTGTTCCCTGTCCCTCCCTTGTTTCTCCCTTACTTATCTCTTTCTCCTGGTCTGTTCCCCCCGTCCCGCCCTGGTCTGTCCCCCCGTCCCGCCCTGGTCCGTCCCCCGTCCGCCCTGGTCCGTTCCCCGTCCGCCCTGGTCCGTTCCCCGTCCGCCCTGGTCCGTTCCCCGTCCGCCCTGGTCCGTTCCCCGTCCGCCCTGGTCCGTCCCTCACGTCCGCCCTGGTCCATCCCTCCCGTCCCGCCCTGGTCCGTCCCTCTCCTGTCCCTCCTGGTCCGTCCCTCCTGGTCCGTCCCTCCTGGTCCGTCCCTCCCGTCCCTCCTGGTCCGTTCCTCCCGTCCCTCCTGGTCCGTCCCTCCCTGGTCTGCCCCTCCCGTCCCTCCTGATCTGTCTTTCTTGCCCCGCCCTCGGCTGATGGAGCGTCTGGTAGCCGCTCCGTAGAGAGGGGGTTATGTCACATGCCT
Organism: Gobiocypris rarus; assembly: GCA_023029165.1. Lineage (NCBI taxonomy): Eukaryota > Metazoa > Chordata > Actinopteri > Cypriniformes > Gobionidae > Gobiocypris > Gobiocypris rarus. The sequence goes on along the minus strand of CM040933.1, from coordinate 33,933,484 downwards.
GTCCTGTCTTGTGTGCACATGTGGGTTTTGTTAGTGTGGCCATGTGCCGCTGTCATTGTTTGATCCCTCCCCCTTGTTATCTGATTATTGGTTTCATTTGCCCCACCTGTGCCACCTCATTCCCAGCTTGATTTCTCCCCTTTATATAGCCCTTGTGTTTGTCAGTCTTTGTCGGATCCTTGTCTTGTCTACGTCTCCCGTTCCCCCGTGACCCGTTTTGGTATGTGTTATGTTTATTTTATGTTCTACTATGTGTTTTGCCCCCTCGTGGGTTTTTGTTTTGTATTTATGTTTGTTTTTGTTATTAAATCCTCTTTTCATCTGCACTTGAATCCTCGCACCAGTTTTTCCTTTTTGTAAACGTGACAGTGCTGGTTTAAGCTGGTCAATTGCTGGTTTATGCTGGTCAGGAGCTGGTTTAAACTAGTCAAGTACTGGTTTATGCTGGTCAGGAGCTGGTTTAAGATGGTCAAATGCTGGTTTAAAATGGTAAAGTGCTGGTTTACGCTGGTCAGGAGCTGGTTCAAGCTAGTCAAGTACTGGTTTATGCTAGTCAGGAGCTGGTTTAAGATGGTTATGAGCTGGTTTCAGCTGGTCAAATGCTGGTTTAAAATGGTCAAGTGCTGGTTTAAGCTGGTCAAGTGCTGGTTTATGCTGGTCAAGTGCTGGTTTAAGCTGATCAACTGCTGGTTTATGCTGGTCAAGTGCTGGTTTAAGCTGGTCAAGTGCTCGTTTAAGCTGGTCAAGTGCTGGTTTAAAATGGTAAAGTGCTGGTTTATGTTGGTCAGGAGTTGGCTTAAGCTAGTCAAGTGCTGATTTATGCTGGTCAGGAGCTGGTTTAAGATGGTCAAATGCTGGTTTAAAATGTTCAAGTTCTGGTTTAAGCTGGCCAAGTCCTGGTTTATGCTGGTCAAGTGCTGGTTTAAGATGGTCAAATGCTGGTTTAAAATGTTCAAGTTCTGGTTTAAGCTGGCCAAGTCCTGGTTTATGCTGGTCAAGTGCTGGTTTAAGATGGTCAAATGCTGGTTTAAAATGGTAAAGTGCTGGTTTATGCTAGTCATGAGCTAGTTTAAGATGGTCATGAGCTGGTTTAAGCTGGTCAAATGCTAGTTTAGATGGTCATGAGCTGATTTATGCTGGTCAGGAACTGGTTTAAGCTAGTCAAGTGCTGATTTAAAATGGTCAATTGCTGGTTTAGGATGGTCAAGGGCTGATTTAATCTGGCTATGAGCTGGTTTAAAGTGCTGGTTTAAGTCGGTTGGGAGCTGGTTTAAGATGGCCATGAGATGGTTTAAGCTGTTCAAGGCCTGGTTTAAGCTGGTCACATGCTAGTTTAAGCTGGTTAAGTGCTGGTTTAATATGGCCATGAGGTGGTTTAAACTGGTCAAGTACAGTTTCAAGCTGGTTATGAACTGGTTTAAACTGTTCATGTGCTGGCCCTAATAAAATAGCTTCAACTCAGGACCAGTTTATGACCAGCTCAGGACCATCTTAAATCAGCTCAAACCAGCTGCCATGCTTCAAAACATACCTAACCAGCAGAGCTAGCAGACCTAGAGAAGTGTTCCTCAAATACGGCCCTGGGGACCACTCATCTACTTGTAACTGTGAAGACCTTGATTAGCATGTTAAGATGTCTTTGATTTGGATTGAAGCTAAACTCTACAGGGAAGTGTCCCTCCAGGACCAAACCTGAGGAACCCGAGCTTGAGGCTGGTATGTCAGACTCATGCTATCCATTAGCATGCTCATTCATTGGTCAACTCACACAGTCACCTGGCAAGAAAAGTTCAGACTGCATGGATTCAGTTCAGAGTTCAGAAGTATCATGGATGAATTTGATTATGACTAACAGTAAAGCTCAGGGTTTTGCATCAGGTTTCTTTTATGCAATCTTGTAGTTTGTCGTTGTTTAGTTCCTCTTTCTTTGTTCTTTGTCAGGTCTTGTCCTTTCTTGGATGTGGTTGAGCTCAGTTCTGTTCCTTGTTCCTTGGTTTATTGTAGTTTTTCTGGGATGTATTACAGAAAGCATGTTCCCAGCGAACAATAGCTGTCATTTCACTCTCTCGGTTGACTATACACCCAATATAGTCCGGCTATGAGTAACCCACTTCTAGCCAAAATAACACTGAATTTAGTTACTTGTCATTTTTGCCAAAATAACTTGCGAGATGTAAGATATTCCATCATGTAAGCAAAGTCAACAGTGATTAAAAGGTGTTTGGTTTCATTAATTTGACATGTTCATGTTCTGGATGACTAGTTCATTCTTGGACTATGGTTAGACGTCTATTAAATTTTCACTGACAGCCCAAATTTTGCCTTGTTTTAGCCTAGACGTCAGGGCTGTGTTTGGATGGCTATACGATGTCTTTTAAATGTGAAATTGCTTGCTGGGTTATCCTAATGCCCCATATAGCAATTAAACATCTAAAAGTATCTTTATTTGTACATTTTATGAGAGGAGTACCTTTCCCTTGTCCATTGAAACTGCTGTTTTTCTTGGCTCGCTTCTCAATGACTCGCGCAGCACAAGTTTGGTATCGTTTCAAAGCGCAGTATTCCAACTTTGTGAATATTCATAGCGAATTCTCGTTGGCATGAGTCTGAACCAATGAAATGTGATTTTTAAATTTATTTTTACTTATGCTATTGTAAACAAAATGATGTCACTCGCGCTGACTGACAGATCCGAAGCGTATGCACAAAGATGCCTCAGACAGCGTGATCCCAGTATACACATATGAATTACAGTATTTTGAAATATCTCTTATGGCGAGTATTCACGCAAACATCATCTGTTATGTGTTATGTGAACGTTTGGTTACCTGTTGGGGAGAAACATTGTGTGTGTGACATTATATTAGATCCGTGCGGTACAGTAGGCCTTAATATATAGGCTGTGCCTCATTAGTGTCAATCAAACAATTGAGGTATCATGGAAAAAGTTGAATATATATTTTTCCTATAGATATGGGTTTTGACTTAGTGTGTGCCACATTTGGTGTAGTTATCAGGGATTTTAAGGTATGGTTGCTAGGTGATTTTGTTTTAGAACCTTCAGAAAACTTCAAACAGGTGCAGCTCAGTCATTTTTGTCTGATTCCAACAAATCATATATTTTGAAGTTGTTTTTTTATTTTTTTATAGAGAATGTGAAATAATTAATAACTAATTGGTCAAAATCTGCTCATTGCATCTCATTTTTCCAGCAGGGTTCACATTATTATCCTTGCAGATACTTTTTATATTTTATAAGCATCAAACAAACAATATAATTAATGTTCACAGTAATAAAAAAACTGATTAAAGAAAGATTAAAAGATAAGATGAGAAAAAATGACTGCACAACAGCCCAGTTGGTAGAATGAAAGCAGTAGTATGGCACGCTTCTTCTTAGCATCCGTTAATATGGTGAACGTTGATTCGGTACTCGGTTGAGAATGTCTTTGTGTTCTCAGTTTCGTACTTCGGGTTGGCTGAACTTACTCCAGACAGCGGCTTTGGAACCATCATACCTCGAATAAGCAAGGTTTGGGTTAATCAACTGAGAGTTCAGGTACATGTGATGGCAAGCCAACCTTGCTTTCTAGAATCCCCCCTGTTCATTTGTTATTATTTAATAAAAAATTTGTTAAAATGTAATCTTTTATTAAAATGTAATCTCAATTTGGAGGTTTATCAAATCAGGTTTATTTGAAAACTACAGGTTTGTGTGTTGGAGCAGGGTTGGATCTCATCTCTCCAGGAGTTTAACACCCTTAATGTAGGAAAAATCTTATATTTGTGAGAAATGGCTGCAGTCATGTTGAACCTCAGCTCAATTCTGATCTTACATCTCAATTGGTTGTGGTTAGCTTCTTCAATGAAAACGACAGCCTTCATTCGTTGAAACTTGTGGATCGCTGTGCTCCTTTTCCTCTCCACACCTCCTCCTCCTCATCCTCCTCCTCCTCACTGGTGGTAATTAGTCTGTTGTCAATGGTAAATTAGCAGGGATCTCCCATGCTGTGACTCCTGGAGTGCACAGTCCAGCAGGGTCTCTCTCTGTGTGTGTGTGTGTGTGTGTGTGTGTGTGTGTGTGTGTATGTGTGGACTGGTAATCCCTACGGTATGGGGACAAAATATCCCCACAAAGATGGCAATATCCAAATTTTTGTCCTTGTGGGGACATTTTTTGGTCCCCATGAGGAAAACATCTTATAAATCACACTAAGTGATGTTTTTGAAAAAGTAAAAATGCAGCATGTCTCCTGTGATGGGTAGGTTTAGGGGCAGGGGCAGTGTAGGGGATAGAAAATACGGTTTGTACAGTATAAAATGCATTACGCCTATGGAATGTCCACAAAACATGGAAACACAACATGTGTGTGTGTGTGTGTGTGTGTGTGTGTGTGTGTGTGTGTGTGTGTGTGTGTGTGTGTGTGTGTGTGTGTGTGTGTGTGTGTGATGGGTAGGTTTAGGGGCAGGGGCAGTGTAGGGGGATAGAAAATACAGTTTGTACGGTATAAAATGCATTACGCCTATGGAATGTCCCCACAAAACATGGAAACACAACATGTGTGTGTGTGTGTGTGTGTGTGTGCGTGTGTGTGCGTGTGTGTGTGTGTGTGTGTGTGTGTGTGAGTGTGTGTGTGTGTTTGACCAGGTGCTGAATGCTGCCCTGCAGGTGTGTGTTCCAGCACACTCAGCATCCAAACCCTACAGAAACATAAGCTTATTTTTTGGACAAATACTGTATGTGTCAGCCCGTGAAAACAACCTTAATGTGATTTTGTATGTGCTTCCATGGATTTTAGTTATGCCAGTAGGCCATAATGTAATCATTAAGTCTACACAGAATAGTTTACTGTAAATTCAGCTTTTTAGCTGTATTTTCATTCCTCATTGTCAGTTTTGGGAGACTGAAAGAGAAGCCCCACATGAAAAAATACTATAGTATATTACTCTAGTAAATAATATAGAGTATATACCATAGCATTTTTATGTGCCATATGTAAACGCCGCCCCTGGTCCACACGGCTCCAGGGGGTTAATAACGGCCTTCTTAAGCGAATCGATAGATTTTTGTAATAAAAATTACAAAGAAGAAATCACAACTGGTGCGACGATAACGTCATACATAAAGTAATCATTTTGAAATGCGAGAGGCGTTACACTTTCTGTGTAAGTTGTCTGCCGGAAGCTAGATATTTTACTTTATAACGTGTTAAATATGAATATTTTTCTTACACAAACCCATCGATTCACTTCAGAAGGCCATTATTAACCCCTGGAGCTGTGTGGAGCACTTTTATAATGGATGGATGCACTTTTTTGGGGCTTAAAATTTTGGGCTGCCGTTATAAAGCTTGGATTAGCCAGGACATTTTTTTATATAACTCCGATTGTATTCGTCTGAAAGAAGAATGTCATACACACCTAGGATGGCTTGAGGGTGAGTAAATCATGGTCTAATTAAAATGTTTGGGTGAACTGCCCTTTAACTTGTATTGAGCTGGAACATGTGTTTAATGCACCTATAAATGCGGCTTCTGTTCAGTTCTGTTGTGCTCCGTCTAGCTGTATTTTGTGCGCAAGTACGCGTCCTGTGTGTTCGGCCCCCCTACTGTGCTGTGGCATTCTGTCAACTCGTAATTATTTATCTGGCTTGATTAGGACGCCCTGCCATGAGACCATTTGATATCAGTGTATTGAAATGTGAACAAGAGTCTTGTGACGATCAGAAAAGACCGCCTGGGGTGAACGCTTGTGCGTCGGGATCCCAGACAAGGCCGCAGACACATTGGAGCAGCTTTGATGCACCTGAAATGCTCGATTATATAGTGGGTATATAGTTATATATGGGTATATAGTTGTTTTGATGAACCTGATCTCTCGGATAGTCGTTTTTTTCACCCCGTTTCTTGCGTTCCCGCTGCATTCGCTCTCTCACACGCACATATATATTATGCCCCAAATCTTTCCCTCTAGGTATATAAAGCCCACACGCTTCGCCCAGCCCCCATCCACTAAAAACAGTCATTATTATTGAAGCCTGCAGGCAAAGCGCACTAAAAAGGTGCCAGAAATTCACCGTGCGGCTATGGAAATGAGGCCTCTCTCATAACGTTAGTCACCAATATTTCTGTTTTCCTTTCAAAGAGAGGGAAGAAAAGATCCGAGATGGGGGGAAAAGAGAGAAAGAAAGGAACAAATGTGGGACAACCATTGTTCCTTCTCCTGGGCTTTATGAGCTATTAATTAATTATGAATGAATGAGTGAGTGACTTACAGGAAGGCAGGATTGAGGTTCTCCCGGTGTTAACATAATTATAATCGCTGCTCAGTCCAGATAGCGACAAAGACCGTTTTCTTTTGCGCCTTTTATCACCTCTCATTTTGAAATGAAAGCAGATAAAGCTTAATAATGCATTAATTTGTCATTGATTTGCAGGAGACTCTGTGTAATTACTTTGTCAAAAGTGCCTGCCCCCTCCATGAACGTTACATACAGAAACTGAGCTATAATGCATGTTTTCACATATTTTTCCATGTCATAAATCTATATTACTTTGTGGAAGTGGGGGGATCAAGGGAAAATAAAAGATGCACAAAATTATCATAGCACTCAATTACAGGCATAACGTCATTGCGGAGTCTCTTGAATTGAGGCGCTCCCTTGAGACATACAAGAAGATATGAATATACATGAACAAGCCATGTGTACATCGCAGAAGCCTCCCCTTTAATACATGTATTAATCAATATCTGTGAAGCATTGAAATGCAATTAAAATGATACTGAGTAGGAAGAAAATTGGGGCGAAATTATTGAAGAATTTATTATCTAAGACGACCTCGGACAGTGCGCTGTGGATGAATGGACCAGTCTCTCAGACGGATCTGACATGTCTTTCCCTCTGTTTGGAGCCACGGGCCACTAATCTAACCTAGGTCAAGCTTAATAAGGGTGTTTTTAGATGAGCCCCACCGAAGGGTAAGATGCTAAAGACGTCCATCTGAATGTGTACAATGACCAGGGACTGTAAAGCTCCACAAAAAACACCAAAGCATCATAAAAATAGTTAATATCCTGGTGTCCTACATTACATCCCTTGTGAAAAAGAAGGGCCCTGTCCCAAATGGAACCCTTAGTCCTCACGTTCTTCTTCCGAGTCCACATTTTCGTTACATAATGCCGCTTTTACTGTCAAGTGTACTGCGCATTGAGGGTGCCTATTAGGGGTGTAACGGTTCTCTGTAAAAAAATAAAAAATAAAACCGTACCGTTCTCCACCCACGCTTCGGCAACACATCTATTATGTGCATTGCTGAAAATAACAATGCGTAAAACAAAAACTCAATTCAATTCAAATATTTTTGTATAGCGCTTTTCAAAGACAGAGTTTGCCTTGCGTATGTTTCTGTGGATGGTTACACATTCTGGCTTCCCTATAAGCTACAACAGCGATGATTGTAGACAAAAAGAAGTCTACAAAAACGTAGACAAAACATTCACTCTTGTAAATTTTTTTAGATGCGAGTATCATTCGCTCCAATATGACCAGTCATTTACGCCTTCAACACCTTGGTGTTGAGCACAGGTGAGAACAGCACGTGTTGCTATCTGTGTTTAAACCAAACCCTTGCCAATTTAAACATCCAAGCGCAAGAAGATGCAAAAGAGAAGCGCCAAACGGACACGTGTCTCAGACAGTCTGAAAATCTTGCGCTTGAATGGACTAATTCACAATACAACATGCCCGTTTTATGAAAAATGAGTGTCATGTTCACACTACCCCAACAGACACCAACACACAATGATTGAACATATTCAGTTGGGTGAAAACAAACCCTGACCAATGCAACAGACACTGAAAGTGGTATCACACTGATCCGACAAATCCCAGCAAACCTGTCTGTTGGTGTTTGTCTGTGCGGTGTGAAGTGGCCTTTATGTCTTAAAGGAACACGGCACTATTTTAGAAAAAAAAAAGTCCAACTCCCCTAGAGTTGAACAGTTGAGTTTTACCGTTTTCTAATCCATTCAGCCGATCTCCGGGTCTGGCGGTAGCACTTTTAGCATAGCTTAGCATAGATAATTGAATCTGATTAGACCGTTAGCATAATAATCAAGGAACTTTGCTGCCGTACCATGAGTGCAGCAGGCACAATGATATTACACAGTGCCTGAAAATAGGTTAACTTAACCAACATGACAACCTAACCTAATCTTCAGTGTATTCCGGTTCAAACAGATCCAGTTTAGGATCTGCACCAAAGTAAATATCTTCTGAATCATCTCTCAGAAACGTCTCTATGGTTACAAGGCACGCTCCTTGTTCAAGCAGGTTGTCACGATGGTTATGTTGACAGAAATTAGTCTATTTTCAGGCGCTGCGTAAAATCATTGATAATGAGAGTATAGTTCCTAGCCATATCGGTCTAGAAAATCACAACTTTTCATTTTCCGTCGGCCTTATTACACAAAGGAACTACAGAAGAGTCAAGTTTTAAATAAGACAAATATCGAAAGTGGTCATTTTTTAAGCGAGATGCTAACGGTCTAATCAGATTCAATGATCTATGCAAAGCTATGCTAAAAGTGCTACCGCCAGACCCGGAGATCGGCTGAATGGATTGAAAAATGGTCAAACTCAACTGTTTAACTCTAAATGAGCCTATTTTCAAAAATAGTGGTGTTTCTTTAAGTGAAGGTAAACAGTTGAGAAAGACAAAGCATGCGTATCAGTTTCAGTCTACTAGATCTGTGCGTTCTCTGAAAGTGGAAGCAACCTAATATTTCTGCTGTCTGTGTATTTAATGTTAATCAAACAACAAAAACAGTAGCTCATCTGTTTGATCGGACCACACGGGCCAGTCTTCGCTCCCCATGTGCATCAATGACCCTGTGGCCGGTTCTCCACTGTTCCTTCCTTGGAGCACTTTTGATAGATCCTGACCACTGCAGACCGGGAACACCCCACAAGAGCTGCAGTTTTGGAGATGCTCTGACCCAGTCGTCTAGCCATCACAATCTGGCCCTTGTCAAACTCACTCAAATCCTTACGCTTGCCCATTTTTCCTGCTTCTAACACATCAAAATGTTCACTTGCTGCCTAATATATCCCACCCACTAACAGGTGCTGTGATGAAGAGATAATCGGTGTTATTCACTTCACCTGTCAGAGGTCACAATGTTATGCCTGATTGGTGTACACATATATAAAGATGTACTTAAGTGGGACAGAAAAGCACACTAAAGTTCATCTAGTTGCATTTAAGATAAATTAAACTATATTACATTTTCAGTTAATTGCAATTAGGTGCCTGAAACCATTACATTCAGTTTCCACTTATTTTTTATCTATATATTATACGTAATAAGTACTTTAAAAAAATGCTTTAAAAGTATACTTTTTTAAAGAGTCCTTTTTATGAGCAACAGACCAAAATTAAGATTCTCTGAATCTTTTTCCCCCTGACAAAGCTTTCAAATTGCGTTTGTGCATGCGTATATTCAATCTTGGCACCTCAATAAGCTTTACGGCAGGTTTCACGTGAAGGACACTGAATTGGTTCATTGGTGACAGGTGTGAATGTGCGGGAGCGTGAATTACATTTTAGGCCACACCTTCTCTTGAATAATAATGTGAGGTTCTTAGAGACTGCACTGCAAAAAATGCTTTTCTTACTTCTTATTTTTGCTTTGTTTCCAGTCCAAATATGCTTTTACTATATAAACAAAGTTACATAAGATATTTTGGTTACACTTTATTTTAAGGTGTCAGTATTACAGCATAATTATAGATTTAATTACGGCATGATACAAATTAACTACATGTGCTTACTATAGGGCTAGGTATAGGATTAGGGTTTGGTTTGGGGTTAGTTGCATGTAATTATGCATAATTTACAGTTATTACTACAGTAACGACATGTAACGTGTAAAGTTTTGTGTTTTCTGGGTTTTCAAAAAAATCTAAATGAAGTGAGCTTTTGCTTAAAACAAGCTAAATTATCTGCCAATGGGGTAAGAAAAATAATCTTGTTTCTTGTTTCTGTCCCAAACAGAAATAAGATTATTTTTCTCTCCCTATTGACAGATACTTACTTCATTTTGATTTTAATTTCCAGGAAACAAGAAAAAATATCTTATGTAATTTTACTTATCTACTAAATGCATCTAGAGTTAAGATTTTTTTTGATATTGAGAATAAAAGCAAGACAAAAACACTAAAGAAGACGTTTTTTTTCCTGCACTAATATCAGATTATGTGGACAAACAAAAAAATCCAATTTTAGACCCAACCGGAAATAGAAAACCTTTCATTTTACTTGACGTTCAAGTTTAAAACATAATGCTATTGACATTTCTGCAATTGCTTTAATTGATCAGAATAGGAACCAATATAGTAAAAAATTCTACAAACAATGGAAGAAGTGTGTGACTGTATGTGGTCTCAAGTGAAAAACAGATGACTCTCACACAACACATGCACACACACAAGCCACACACACTCAAACATACGCATTTAAGAGACATGGTTCAATCGAGGTCAGTACTAAAGGGATTAGGGGTCAAGTATTCAGTCCCTATATAGCTATTGTGTGATCAATAGAAGTGAATTTTCAATACTAGAGGAGAGAGCCGGTTCAAAGTGTGCTAATAGTATTCTCTTTATTACAAGACCTCATTATTTTACTATGAACTGAAAGAGTGAAGATGGATGAAGGGTCAGGACTGTATATCTCTTCTGGTTTTGTGTTGTTAAAGACAACAATGCTATTTATTTATTTATTTTTATTTACATTCTGTTATGTATTGATGTATAGTTAAAAAGTACCAAAAAAGTAATTACAATAATGATCGCAGAACCGTGCCAAACAACCAATTAAAACAGCAATTCAGCTGACCATTACCCTTACAAGGTCCTCTTGCAGGTTTTGGGAAGAATAATGATGGAGGGGAAATTTCGTTAGCTATTAACGTTTGTTTACCTTGCTTTAGGGTAGGGGTGTCCAATCTTGCTCATTGATTGTCACTTTCCTGTGGAGTTTAGCCCCAACACACTTGCCTGGAAGTTTCTAGTGATCTTGATGACATTAGCTGTGTCCGAAATTACCCCCTCTTCCTTCATTCACTATTCCCTACATCACTCCACTAATAAAGTCCACTTGATGGAGTGAATGAAAATGAGTGACTGAATTCAGACACTAGCTACCACCCAGTAGAAATGAAAAGATTTATCTTGAACTCTGTCATGGAAACTAGCATATATAAACCTAAATTAAATTGAATAATCAATTAAAAAGGAATTTATACCTGTATGATATTACGCTGTACCCACATTGGACCAGTGGTTTGGAAAATGGATGGATGGAGGTTTCATCTGCGGGTGCCATCTTCAGGTCAGATGCGGGAATTAATTACTCTCTCAGTGCATTATGGGTATTCTCTAGCCGTTGCGAGTAAATCGCTTGTACACTTATTATTGCTGTGCATTGTGGGATTGAATGAGTGAACTCGATAACATCCATTATGGTTTTGGACACCACTACAAATGGCTGTCCCCTTATGTAGTGCCCTATTTAAAATCCCCATTTAGTCAATACTTGTATCCCTTAAAACTTGTCTTTGATCACCAAAATGACATATTTAAAAAAATGTTTCCTCGCAAAAAATAGCTTGAATGTTACTCAACACCCGTGCCTCATACTGTATACACGGTTCTGTGAATATGCAAATTAGCCCCGTCTCTACTCACTCGCACCAGCTCAGAGATCCACTCGTTGACGATCTCTAATTGACGCGATTGGTTACAAGGTAGTTTGTGACGTCAGAAACACCAGTGGTTTCAAACCCTGTTTTATGGGACTGTCTTTAATTTCACTGCAGTTTTAAGGAGAACATACTCAGCAATGATGTTGACTTATGAATTTGCACATGGTTAGTCTTAAAGCATTTTAAAAACACCACAAAGACATATAAAAAACAGTAAAACCTTGATTTTCACCACAGGGAGAAATATAGGTGTATAGGGGCAATTTCAGACACAGCCCTTGATTAGCTGTTTAATTATGAGCTGAACTCTGCAGGACAGTGGCCCTCCAGGAGCAGGATTGGACAGCCACCCCTGCTTTAGAGGAAGTGTCCATGTCTTAAGATGGTGACATTAAATGAAATTCTCTGAATCAGTTTCCACCAGCGCTTTTCCTCATGTTGAGATGACAAATGGAAGATAGAGAGATGGAGCAGAAGAGGTCCTCTTCTCTCCTTTCATTTCCAGAGATACTGCCACATGACTTTGGTACTCCATCTCTCACTTTCCCTTTTTTGCAGTTTGATTTATTCCCTCGGTTGGATCAGGAACGACGTGTCCGGATGAACATCACTGCTTTGTCATCCTCATTTTAGTTGAGTATTCATTCAAGTTAATCTCTCCAGAAGGTTACTGGTCATTGCCTCTACATTAGCGACAGTTAATTCCCATCTGTTAGAGCTGGACCAGCCACACCGCTCATTAATTCTGCACATCAAGGTAGACGCACTAACCCTCAACCTTCCCATAGACCTGCAGACAACCGGATCACAACCGGTTGTCTGGGTCACCCTAAGTAAAACTTGAAAGGAGCTCAGCTTTATAGTAAAAAACTATTTGAATCTGTGGCAATAATTAAACAGACTTTTCCCCATTTAAATTTACTGAATTGGTTTGTTTGGATGCATATGAACTGGTTCAAACAACAGTTCAATAAAGATTCATGAGTCCCTGCATAGATGTCTACACGGCAGCAATAAACAAAGCTTGACTGTAGCTGAATTACTTTAAATTATGAGGGACGCTGTTGGGGTACAGTGCTGAAGGAAATATATAGAGAGAGAAGAGCAAGTTCACTTGTCAATGCCAAGAGTAGATCGAACTCAGGTCCTGTCTGCTGTCTTCTACCTTTTGGCTGTCCTTTTACATTCCTTCCTTGACTGTCCCTTCATCCCTCCTTCTTTCTGTCCCTGCCAAAGTTAGTGTGCAGGGACTAATCTATAACCAACTTTGTGGATGTTCTTTGAAAAATCTCTCCCATGTCACTGTTAAGGTTAAGGGCCATGGCAGGCCGTAGCCATATGTGCACTTACCTTAAAAGCCTATTTATGCTTAAGAGAGAAAGAGTGAGAGAGAAAAACACAGAGAGAGAGAGAGAGAGAGAGATCTGTCTCCTGTCACCTTGTGATATGGATCGTTTTGTTTTGTGGGGCTTGTTACTGAATATCAATGTCTGCGGATGCGACAGGTCAAGGGTATTCCACCCAACAGAACAGACAGCAGCGCACAGATCAAGAGTGGCATGACTCGCTCTTTTACTGCACTCAACAACATAGAAAAATGGTTTGATCACACACACCTACACAAGAACACCAAATCGCAGAGGATTGTCATGGTTTGTGAGGAGATCTTACATATGCAATTCAGTCGGCTGTAATATTGCTCATGAGTTAGACATAATATGCAGATTGTCAAACAGAAGGGGGTCATCACTCAATCAGATTTGCTTTCATTCTGCTTTTGGAAGTTTTTAGAAAATGCAAATAAATTATAAACTCTGGCTGTATTAATGCACTCCATTCAAATATTTTGTTTGGTCTTCAGTTTTTATCGACGGGAGTATAATATACTCGGGTACGTTGATAAGCTGCATATGAAGACCTCTCGAGCCCAGAAACACACAATTACAAAGCCATGCGATTTAAAATGTGATCAGCAACAGAGGTAATACGGTGAGGATTGATTGTAATGATTATCTTGTTTTGAAGCTGTCTCTCTTTCATTGACTTGTCTGGTCTGGCAGCGGTGGCAGACAGACGCTAAGGTCCTGAAGGGCGAGAGAAGAAGACAGGTAATCTTTTAATCTCACCTCTCCATTTCTCTGGCTCCGTTCCCACCCACTCCCCCCTTCCAAGACATTTCATATTCTAATCATTCCGTTCTCTCGCGTCAAACCGCCTCCACCCGCTGTTCACGGTCCTCCAGAGCTTTCGCGCTTTTAAACCTTCTGCTAAGTTTATTGAATATTTCCCTCCTTTTCTTTCCTCTTTTATGGAATACATTTCGTTTCTTGGAATATAACGGAATAGCACTTTCCTCCCTAACTCACCCCTTTAATTTCTTGCCCCTCTCGTCTGCCTTGTCTTCATTCTATGCCCGAAGGTTACAACTAAATGTGCATTATTCAGCGAAAAACAAAAGACTGGGAAAATTGATTTGGTTATCAGACGCAGTAGCGCTGGGGCACTTTGATCAGGCCCTGAAAGGCAGCACTACATGTCAGAAATGTGCTATAGCAGCTCTTTCTGAGTTTTACAATAACAACACCCTTCCAGTCGTGCAGGGTTAGGCCCTGCGGTAATTCCTGATGTGTCTCCCTCTCTTTCTGCTTCCTTCCATCTATATCCTCTCACTTTCTTTCCTTCTTAAAGAACCCAGCATACCAACACAGTAGAGTCTTGCTTTGCTCTAAGTGATTTGACCCTTCAGAGTGGTTAGCATAGAAACACAGTAGTTAACGTATGTGTTTCTGATATTTTGAGTCTTGGTATGTTGGAGACATACACTTTATTGCCAAAAGTATTGGGACATCTCTCCAAATCACTGAATTCAGGTGTTCAATCACTTCCATGGCCACAGGTGTATAAATCAAGCACTAGGCATGCAGACGCTTCTACACACATTTGTGAAAGAATGGGTCGCTCTCAGGAGCTCAGTGAACTCAAGCGTGGTACTGTGATAGGTTGCCACCTGTGCAATAAGTCTATTCCTGAAATTTCCTCACTACTAAATATTCCACGCTCAACTGTTAGTGGTATTATAAAAAAGTGGAACAGCAACTCAGCCACGAAGTCTACGCGGGGTCAGCGCATGCTGAGGGTCACAGTGCGCAGAAGTCACCAACTTTCTGCATAGTCAATAGCTCCAGACCTCCAAACTTCATGTGGCCTTCAGATGAGCTCAAGATTAGTGTGTAGAGAGCTTCATGGAAAGCAGCTCATCCAAGCCTTACATCACCAAGTGCAATGCAAAGCGTGGGATGCAGTGGAGTAAAGCTAACACCACTGGACTCTAGAGCAGTGAGACGTGTTCTCTGGAGTGACCAATCACGCTGTGTCTGCCAATCCGATGGATGAGTCTGGGTTTGGCGGTTGCCAAGAGAACAGGACTTGCCTGACTGCATTGTGCCAAGTGTAAAGTTTGGTGGAGGGGGGATTATGGGGTGGGGTTGTTTTCAGGGGTTGGGCTTGGCCCCTTAGTTCCAGTGAAAGGAACTCTTAATGCTTCAGCATACCAAGACATTTTGGACCAGTGACCAAAGCATCGGTCCATAAAGACATGGATGAGTGAGTTTGGTGTGGAGGAACTTGACTGGCCTGCACAGAGTCCTGACCTCATCCCGATAGAACACCTTTGGGATGAATTAGAGCGGAGACTGCGAGCCAGGCCTTCTCGTCCAACATCAGTGCCTGACCTCACAAATGCGCTTCTAGAAGAATGGTCAAAAATTCCCATAAACACACTCCTAAACCTTGTGGAAAGCCTTCCCAGAAGAGCTGAAGCTGTTAGAGCTGCAAAGGGTGAGCCAACTACTTATAAAACCCTACGGATTAAGAAAGGGATGTAATTTTTAACATATATAGTGTGTGTGTTTTATATATATATATATAGTTTGTCTATTTTTTTAACTGGACAGTTTTTTGAGAATTCACATGCATGTTTATTTATTAATTCAACAAGTGCATTGTCTGTTAAAAAGCAGAAGTTAACCTGTGTTGCCAAAATATTTCTAATATTTGTATTGACAGCCAGAGTTGGCTGTCTTCTCCATTGCCTGTGGTTTCTGATGCTCAGCTAACAGCCAGCTTGGGCAGTTACAGGGCAGCCTGGTACTTAAAGCAAACAGCTTTTAATAAGCAATAGAGGCAGGAGTGAAACCCACAATAACAGACGGCCTACATCAATTATTGGATACATATCCATCACTGGTCTGACTTATATGTGACCCTCAGCACCTGCCAGCCGGGATATTGACCGCGCGCTGCTCTCTAGCGTGCGGTGACAAGTTCCATTTGCAATCGCATTTATTAACTGGCTGTTAAAATGACTGAAAGCGCTCCCTCTTTGGCCCGCTTTTCATTAATTTGAGGTTGAGAAGAAAAAAGATAACTACAGAGGGAGAGAATGAAGTGGAGGTGTAAATGTGATTGAAGTGGAGACCTGGAGGAGGAGGGGGTCTTACCAAACCAATGTGCCTTTGACGTGCCTCAATTAGGAGGGGACTTTTTGTGGCTGCAATTGTGATGAGGGTCTTTTTTAATCAACAAGCTCATTGTGTGACTTTCCTTTCCTTTCCCCTTTTCCATGATTATTTCAGCATCTGCAAGAAAATATCACTAACCAATAATACAGAATACAGACTTTTCTTGCCCAAATACAATCTCGATGGATAAATCATGCCCTACATAATTTTTCACTTAAATATATTGTAATTTTAATCATCACACTCTTTCTCGACATTGACGGAATTTTCCGTCTTTTGCTTCACAACGCTTCCCGTCGTTGACGGAATTTTCCGTCTTTTGCTTCACAACGCTTCCCTGTCATTGACGGAATGGAGGAGGTCTGACTTATATGTGACCCTGTGTCGCAAATTTTCCGTCATTTGCGACACAGCGCTTCCCCGTCATTGACGGAATTTTCCGTCATTTGTGACTCCGCTTCCTCATAATGTTTTCAGCTTTTTGTTTAAGATTTAAAACTTACCCACACTGAAGTGTTGATAAAAGAGAATGCAAATAAAAGAGAATGAAAAGAGCTAGAATAAAAGCAGAGGTATTGCATGTTCAGATATTCATACAACAAAATATTCTGGGGGCCATGAAATGTTTGTGAAAATTATCAAAAATGCTGCCGGTGGCTGAAAACTAAAAAAAAAAAAAACACTGGCGGTGAAGGGTGAAAAGCTATTTCAAGCTTTCTTGCAACAAGATTATTGCTTCAATAATCCTAAAAACCAGTTTAAAGAGGTAAAATGCACTGGGATGGTTTTAGGACCAGCAGGAGTGTGTGTGCAGTTCTTGAATGACAGGCGGCTCACAGGTAGTAGATCCATTATCTAATGGCCAGTCGGTTAATTACATGCCCAGCTGACATGTTTATAAGGCTGAACTTTACAGTAGCGTTACAGCAGCGCCCGCGGTGCTGAGGCAGAGCGCTGGGTCGGCATGGGCCTGCCGCGGGGCAGACTTGGCCCTCTCTCGTCTCCTTGCACCCTATTATATGCTAATGACGGCCATTTGAGAAATGCAGGGTTACAAGGAGTTAATTTAGAGGGTCATTACGCCTGGCTATATTTCACGACGACCGACCTGTGCTGGCTCTCACAGGGGCTTAGCTCAGAGGTTGCCATAAGGGGGGCTGAAGGGTGGTTTACGTCTCACCAGGGAGGAATGGAGCAGTGAAGGCAGATATTCGAAATAAGGACACAGTGAAAAAGCATTGCTGGCATCTCGACAGGTTAGAAGGAAGGAGACAGGCGGAGAAACAAGACAAGTTGCATCAAACTATACAGTGATGAGATGTGCCGTGTGCGTCAAGCACACAGTGTATTTGTGTATGTCTGCATGTGTGTGTATGAGTTATGCACTGAGCAGGATTGAGCCCAGATTTATCGCTGACATTTATAAGGGTGCGAGTGAGTGATAAGGTGAGGTCTGAATGATGTAGGGCTCACTATCACTCAGACAAGAGTCAAGCTCCCCGCGCCCGCTGCACCCTAAAGGGCAGCCCTTTATAGCTGTCACCTGATATATGCTATTCTACAGCAGATTTAAGAGCGCCGGCATCACCTGCGTTCCAGCGCTACAGTATTTCACAGCCGTCTGTGAACATATTTACATTTTAATTTGACATAATTTGCCAACTAATTAAATTCTTTTTTGGTCATATTTTATGTTATTCTATTATTCTGTCAAAATGTAAAAATATATATTTTTTTCTTCCGTTTTTCAATCAAGCTCTTCAAATCAAATTGTTATGCTGTTAACATACTTTAAATAGTAAATTACATTTTAAAAGCACAACAGAAGCATTCATCCTAATGTTCTCTCTCGTAAGGTTGTTTTATTACATCTGAGTAGCCACAGCGTTCATTTCGCCACTGCACATATGCTGTTTTACAAATTACATATTAGTGAAGATATTATATGTGACCCTGGACCACAAAACTAGATATAATGGTGATTTCTTTTTTTTTTAATTGAGATTTATACATAATTTAAAACCTGAATAAATAAGCTTTCCATTGATTAATGGTTTGTTAGTATAGGACAATATTTGGAAATCTGGAATCTGAGGGTGCAAAAAAAATCGAGAAAATCACCTTTAAAGTTGTCTAAATGAAGTCCTTAGCAATGCATATTAATACTAATAATATTATATATATATATATATATATATATATATATATATATATATATATATATATATATATATATATATATATATATATATATATATATATATATATATGGTAGGAAATTTACAAAATATCTTAATGGAACACGATCGTTATTATTATACTAATGATTTTTGGCATAAAAGAAAAATGTATAATTTTGACCCATACTATGTATTTTTGGCTATTGACTGGTTTTGTGGTCCAGGGTCACATATACTTTAAAAAATGTTATATTATACATATACAGTATATTCATCATGCTTTAAAATACACTCTTTTTTATTATATTATTTCATATATATATATATATATATCATATATAATATATATATATATATATATATATATATATATATATATATATATATATATATATATATATATTTTTTAACAACAATTATAATATTTTTAAAATACTAATCTAATAATGAGTTACTGCATTATATATTAGATGAACACATTAATATATTTAACAGTTAAATGGCATGTACTATAAAGAATAATTTACTCATTATGCATTACAGTAAGAATATCTTTTTAAGGCTTTATAAGAAAATGTGACCCAATAGTCAATATTGGGTATTACTGTAACAATAAGGGAATATTTTTTAATATATAATTGAGATATACACACACACAAACACACAAGTGTGAAAACGTGATTCATCAGACCAATCCACCTTCTTCCACTGCTCTGTGCTCACGTGTCCACTGTTGGTGCTTTCACCAGGCATGAGGAACAAACTGTGATGCTCTGTGTATTCTGACACCTTTCTATCAGAACCAGCATTAACTTCTTGAGCAGTTTGAGCTCCAGTAGCTCGTCTGTTTGATCGGACCACACGGGCCAGCCTTCACTCCCCACGTGCATCAATGAGCCTGGGCCGCCCATGACCCTGTGGCCGGTTCTCCACTGTTCCTTCCTTGGAGCACTTTTGATAGATCCTGACCACTGCAGACCGGGAACACCCCACAAGAGCTGCAGTTTTGGAGATGCTCTGACCCAGTCGTCTAGCCATCACAATTTGGCCCTTGTCAAACTCGCTCAAATCCTTACGCTTGCCCATTTTTCCTGCTTCTAACACATCAACTTTAAGGACAAAATGTTCACTTGCTGCCTAATATATCCCACCCACTAACAGGAGCCGTGATGAAGAGATAATCAGTGTTTATTACTTCAACCATAATGAGGTCATAATGTTATGCCTGATCGATGTGTGTGTGTACACTCATATACACACACACACACACACACACACACACACACTCACTCAGGCTGTCACTACCTGCTGAAATATTAACAGCGACCCTAGTTTAGTCTTATTACAGGAACACGGAGAGTCTGCATCCAGATCTCTTTTCCAACAACCGGCTTAAAAAACCTGAAAGCAACCAGACAATAAATCCATCTGAACACAGCATTGTATCATCAATGTCCATATCCAAAAAGACCTTCCTCAGACATGGTGGAATTGATTGAATCTTTTGAGTTACAAAGTTAGAACAAATTTAGTGGATATTTACATTTCAGAATTATGCAGACTCTGTAGTCTAACAACGGATGCTCAAATTATATAACCAAGACCGCTGGCATTTTATGAATCAAAACAAAGCAGAAGTGCTCTGAAACAGCTTTATAATTGTATTATCGTCCAACAACTTAATCGCTGATTTTCTGTTCAACAACAAACGCAGCCTGTAGCTCATCACCTAATGGATGCAGCGTCGATTGTTTGTGTAAATGGGGATTATGAGACTATTTGAGAATAGATATATTGGTCTTCCCGGCTTATGGTGAGCTATTAGACAAGCTTTTAGATTGTTTGTTATGTACATCCGAGCTTGCTGCATTCAACAAGAAACCCTGGATTCATTTCAAAAGCCATTACTAGCGATCAATGTCATTTTACTTTTGCATTCTACGACTGCCTCCTCGGATAATTCCAGTTATGTCTCGTCTGACTCGCACCGGTGATTTCCTGAATTCCTGAACTGGACTTAGTTCAGTGGCACGCTGTGTTTGTGGGAAAAATTGTCGAAATATCACCCTTTTGCAATGTGGTGACAAAGGTCCCTCACCATCCAAAAGACTTGATCTTAATTCTAAGTACCGTTTTCAGTTCCTCTGCCATCAGAGTTTCCATGCTGAGGGTCCTAGTAAGCTGGCCTCGGTCAGCAGTGCAGGACAGGATTTATGGTCACACTTAAGGACTGGGATCAATAGAAGATAATGCTAGTGAGGAGCAGTACGGTCCAGCGATTTCGTTTTTTAGTGCCGCAACATTTGCTAAGAAAGGCCTGTGGGGATTCAGCACCAGGGAGCTAGATTCTAGCACAGTCTTGTCTCAGCAGCATCCTCGGAGCAAAAAGAAGGGGAATGTTTTAGGCTACGTCAGGATCTAGAGAGATTTCTGGATGAGGATCAGGCATCCGTTGGCTTATATGCTTAATGAAATTTACTCAAGAATGTTGTACTAGACTTAAACATGAGACGCTAACCTCAGATAACTGTAAGCAAGATATGCTTGTGTTTTCTAGCAGAGGTACTCTAACTTGAACTTACCCAGACAGCAACATAGTTTCGGCACTTGTACCAGATGTGGGCCAGATCTGGGTAGTGGTTACAGTGCGTTTACTCAAGACACATTTTGAGCCATAGTCATGATCAGGTTCAAGGTCACAATCTCATGTCCCTTCTTTCTCCCAAGTACTTTTTTGTCTGTTCAAAACTGCCTTTCAAATAATGCATAATGCACTCACTCTATTGTCTGGCTTGCTCAAATGTATCTTGAAACTGCATTGATTTGGACCTTCAACCCGTTGGTAGCAATTGAAGTCCATTATATGGAGAAAAGTCCTGGAATGTTTTCCTAAAAACTTTTTTTTTGACTGAAGAAAGAAAGACATGCACATCTTGGATGAGCAAATTTTAATTCTGAAGTGAACTAATCCTTTAACATGCGTTCTTGCATTACAGTGGTGGCAAGAAACCTGTGTACCAATACCAAGAAACCAATACCAGTGTAACGGATAACTTTTACGATTACGTGTGCCTTGATAACCAATCACATTACAGCCTTGACGTGAATTAATTTTGTTCAGAGTTGTGCGACAGTCAATCCAGATACCATAGAAATTAACGAGAAGTGCCGTAAACTGAATAATATATCAAACACATTGAAGATTAGCTGATGGGCTGTCGATTCATTAAATGATAAGCTATTTCCTCACAAAAGCGGTTTATTCAGCGTAGTGCAGCCTCTCCTCAATTGACATCCATAAGGAAAAAACGACCCCATGTCCCCTTTTCCTGAGCACCGCAGCGTTATAGCAGGCATTATGCTTTTTTTTCAGCTAAGGTTATAGGCTTGCCTTCAAGTGACTTGGCTAGAATTTTCCAGGCAAGTGTTTTGGGGCAGGTTGAAGCTCGTCTCTGCAAGATATTGGCCCTCCAGGAGCAGAATGGGGCATCCCTATTCATCCTAAACTTTCACAGTACTCATCTTGAGAAATTTGGTGTTTCACTGGTTTCATCTGGTCTTCCAGTGTGACATTCCCCCACCTTCTTGGGAGACCAGCTAACATCTTTAGATTGGTTTAAACTGTTTTTCTCAGGAGGGCCTGGGAAACCAAGTGCAAGAGAGCGACTAAGAAACCAGAGGCAGCAGAAACACTCATCATAACGTCAGCCGTGTCCTTCCTGCAACCTCTGACCTGACCGTTTTGGAGGTCAGGCGTCTTACTGAACACTTAAACCTTGCTTGAGGATTTTGACCTGGCAGTTGACGCAGACTCCCTCCGCCTCCTTCCAGACCTCCGCCCGCCCTCTCACTGCAATTCACCCCTTCAATAATCCCCACAGCCAATCAATAGTAACCGTTCTCTCAATAATTCATAACATTAACATGCGCTCAATGGCCCAGTGGATGGATGGGCGAGACAGAGGAGGCCCATCATTCCAGTATTGATCCCCCAGAGGGAGTCGATAGCCCGGGATGTGATGGACTTTTGCCGGGCCTCTTGCAGACAGCACCGCTTGTACGCTTATAGAGAGTCCAGAACTGCCTAAACACACCGTGATATATCTAAATCATATATGCAGTGGGTCTCGAATGGTTCCATTTAAGGACATGATGTACTTTTGTAATGTAATCTGTTCACGTTGGCATCAACTTACTTTGGCTAACCTTTACCAAGTTACAGATTTTCTCTAAAATGCAGTAGAGTTTGTTTGGACATACGGCTTTTGATATCAACAGCAAATGGGAAATTTCCTTTTAAAAGTGAATATGCATTAAGAAACGTAAACCAGCCTAGCTGGTCAGTTGCCTGGTTTAAGAGAAGTTTTAGGCAATACCAAACACCAAATACTGTAGCTGAACACCATCTTGGCCAGGGTGAGAGTTCAACTAGACCCGTCAATTTGGCTAGACTGGGAGACCAGCTTAATCCAGGTTACACCAGCAAACCAATTTAAGATGGTTTAAGCAGGGATTTTAAATGTACAATGTTTTTTTGCAATGTATTATTTGCATTTAACATTGTTTCCTATCCATGAACGTATATCAGAACCTGCCACCCTTTCTTTAAACTGAACAGTTGAGATCCAGGGATACATGCTGAGATCCATAAATGCTCACAAAAATGCTCACACTTTTACCTTTTTTCCTTCCAAATGCTATTACCAGCATTGCATATTGAGAGAAAAGTTGTCTCAAATTGACTTACAAATGATTAATGACCTAGAAAATGTGCAGAATTTTAAATATTAAGAAAACACACCTACAGTATCCGATATTCTCACTCCCTGGAGCCTTACCAGGGCAATTAACCGCTAATTAATTAATCTAGTCCTGTAGATTAGTCACCAATCTCCAGGAATATGGCACTGTGTGAAGTTGCTGTAAAGGTTTAGGGACTCTCACACACACGCACACACACATGCTCTCGTTGGTAAGTGTGTGGCGGGACGGGCGGTTGGCAGGCAGGTTTCCTCTCTAGGGAGCGCACTGAACTCAATTCCAATCGTTTCCACTTAAAGAGAGCAAAAGCGGGTGGAGGGGAGGAGGAGGAAGGGGGAGGAGGAGGAAGGGGGAAGGGAATGAGTGCGGCTGACAGCGAGGGCTTGAACTGATACATGGGAATGTGTGTAAGAGCGGATGTCCCTGCATATGTGTGTGTGTGTGTGTGTGTGTGTGTGTGTGTGTGTGTGTGTGTGTGTGTGTGTGTGTGTGTGCGCGTCTCATTAGCATGTCAATTGACTACATCTGCTTTGCACATGAAAGGTGTAGGATCGCGATGTGTAGGAGGACAACGGAGAAGGAGGAGTGCGTGTGTGTATTTCCTGTCTGTCTTCATTTTCAAGTCTTGAGATACTCTGGACGCTCCATTTCCACCAAGTAAACATGTACCAGCAATCTGAATTTCTTACACAATTTTGCCTGTCAGCTAAATTTAGCTTATTAAGCATATTTCAGGCAGTGGCGTGCCTCAAATCTGCATGTGTGCGAAGTGTGTGAGAAACCCTTTCAGTGCGACACCTTCAAATGACACGGAGAGCTATTAGACAGCGATTTGAACAATTTCACTGTGTCATACTCATTCTGTTGCATTATTTATATATCATTCAGATGTCATTCTCCTTCACACTCTCACATCAAGGTGAACCGTCAAAAGTGCAGCAGCGCTACAAACCACGCAGACACAAGAAGCATTGGTGATTGGGCGTTTAAGCAAAAGGTATAGACCTTATCCAGCTGTTGTGAGGTAAACATAGACAAAGGAAGAACCCTTTGGCTGCTTTTCTGACAATAGCATGTTACAGATGAAAGCGAAATGGCCGCATTGGTGAGGGATCTGGTGAGATCAGGTGAGGAGAGGGGCTGTTATTGCCACAGGCAGAAAACCACAACAGCTTCATTCACCATCAAGCACTTTTTGCCTTTGGGCACCGTTGGCCGGCCTTTCTCATGCACATGTGTGCTTTATAGTGCGTGTTTGACAGCTTGACTCATGGACCACCTGCAAACGGTCAGTCCATGCAGACATGCATTACATGAGGTGTAGATCCAACGACCCTTCATCGCTGAAGAGCCACAGAGAGCAAAATCTAATAATATCTATCAAATAATAGATTTGAATGTAGTGTTGATGGACATTTAATTGCATGTTATTTGCAACTGCTGAACATTTAGTACACTTTTATATGTAAATTCATAATTATTTCTATTGTATATGATATTCAAAGATAAGATGACATGTATGTTAAGTCATGAAATTACAATCATGAAAGTGCACTCAAAGTGGAATTTTGTTAAATATAAATCTGCAAGTACAGTGTACTCTTCTTTTTCATGAAGGATCTCAAGCTGATGAAGGTTCACACCTGGTATTAAGATGAGTTTTGGTCGATCGGATCACAAGTAGACGTGGGAGACACATTCCTGTTTACTCCTGGTGATTTAATCCGTCTCTTCTGTCCAGCCGATCGCTGTGAGTGTGTGTTAGAAATCAGGTGAGAGATCATTGAGCTTGGGACGTTTTTCATCTTCAAACCAAACTTGAGACTCCAGATGTCAAAGTCTAAATCCCGTCTGGCTAGTGCCATCCCATAATGTTCACGCATTAGGTCAGTAGTCGGAGAGGAGACGGTGTTTTGTGTCTGTGTTAACACATTCGATCACATGAGTGTTTACACTACGATTGAATGTGTTTCTGACTACCTCTGGAAGTGATCGAACGTGGACAAGCTCATAAATGCTTTAGACCGTTTACACCTGTATTTAGTGTCGTCCACTTGTGATCCGATTGACCCGAACACATCTTAATACCAGGTGTACACAGCGCCTAAGTGAAATATTAGTGATACCAGCATACGGGTTCAGAACAACATGGGGCTAAGTAAAACAATGAGAGTTTTATTATGACAGGCTATAGCTGTCGCCATATTGTGTATTTTAACTGTATTTTCTTTATTTCTAAACACACACGGTGCAGAGAGAGACAGCAGAAATGCTCTCTGTACTACAGAGGACACTCAGATGAAGTTGTGGCTTGGCTTTATCTAACTTTGTAGTACAGGGACGTTATTGTTGTTGTTTTTGAATGACAGATGTCTTGAATATGTGTTTTCGTGTGTGTGTGTGTGTGTGTGTTCATGTTTTTCTGTCCCGGTGAGGACATCAATCTAAATGCACACTGACTGATGGTGACTCAAGTCACCGTGGGGACCTAAATTGAGGAAACAAATGTATAAATCATACAGAATGATTTTTGAAATTTTAAAAATTCTTGTAATTTTTTTTGTGATGGGTAGATTAGGGCTAGTGTGTGTGTGAGAGAGATGGGTAGGTTTAGTGTGTGTGTGTGTGTGTGTGTTGGTGGTACCGTGTTTGAGACAGGACAGAGCAAACTGTGTGTGAACTGACTAGTTGCTCACGGCAGTCATGTCCTGTATTGTGCCGTTAGTGTGTTTTCATGGAAATATAGGCCTAGTCAAGGCATTACTGGACTTCAATCATTTTGGATTTATAAAAGTAATGTTTATAGTGTCCAAAAATTCACCATTCATGTTAGCATTATAACATTTAAATGAATTTCAAAAATCGAAATCTGATCCTAGATTTGACAAATTTCTCAATATTACAATTTCAAAACTATAAAAAATATGCATTTGCCTTATGCAGTTCAGCCTACATATTTGAACCTGTTTCATATAATAAATATATCTTATAATATGTATACGCTTTGAAGGTTATTATTCTGTTGGTATAGTTAAATCAATACCATTTTGTTCTGCAAAAGTATTTTTCTGAATGTTTCCTGGTTGCCCCATGTAAAGTGTGAAACAAAGCGGTCATCTTAGAATAGGTGTTTTCATAATGCGGTCTGAGTCATGCATGACAGAGACGTACAGTAAGCATGACTGTCCTGTCCTCAAGTCGGTCAGAGGGTCACGCTGTGTCTTTCCCTGATACTGCAGCCACTGAAAATACTGTCACAAGGCCAAACAAACAGCCACAGACCATGAACTTCCCGCTCTCAGAGGAGGGGGCGGCAGGGTTCCTCAATCCCACTCACGGGCTCCAGAGCTGGGCAGAGGACGCACTTCTCGCTCTGGGACCCTGGCTGCGGTTCAGGGAGGGTTTGTTTAGTAGAAGATATGGAACAAGTCAGCACTGGAGCATTGCTGACACATTATGTTTATCTGAGTGTCTGAAAGCATCTTTAGAAGATATCTGAAGATTAATTTAGACTAATAACAAATAGGCACATTGCTTGAGGAAAACATGTTTACAGAAATGAGAATGATCAGATATCGTCTCCTCAGAGGTCAAGCTCTATGTTGGGTAACCTATAGGACTACTGATTATATATAACTTATTTATTATAAATATTATGTAACAAAGATTAATTTAATCATCATCATCATCATCATAAAAAATGTAATAAATAATTGTAATATATTCTATATTTTCTTTCATTCCCATAAACATAAGAAGGACAGGCGGATCTGTTTTCTGTTTCCATTTCTGCACAGAAATAGAAAGTGGCATGTTGTTACTGGTTATTATTTTAAAATGTAATAATTATTGTAATTAATATGGCTATTATTCAGTATTTCCATGAATTTGATGTACATTTCAGACATCTTCACTTTTACTTACAACGTATAGCTTAGTTGAGTGAACTCATTAAATTTGCATTCATAGTTGCTATTATGGCATATCATCAATTAAAATATGGGCAATTAAATAAGTAAATGTTCATATTTTATAATTTTATAAAAAGAGGGGTTTGGGGGGGGCTCAGGGGAGGATGGGCCTTATTACCCCAGTAGGGGCCATCATACCCCTCTTTTAATATTTGACATTTTGTGCTATAAAAACTAAATTATATTTCTATTTATTTCCTAAAATAACACATTGGCTGATGCGTCATAATCATGCGAATGCTAAACTTATATCTAAATATGTTATAATTTAAAAGTAAAAAAAAAAACATTGTTCTTAAGGGGGGCATCTTTCCCCGTCTCACACTACATGTGAGAGAGAGAGAGAGAGAGAGAGAGAGAGAGAGAGAGAGAGAGAGAGAGAGAGAGAGAGAGAGAGAGAGAGAGAGAGAGAGAGAGAGAGGGAGAGAGAGGGAGGAGGGCAGGGCAGCTGAGCTGAGCTGAGCTGTGATTTGAATAAGATGGCCAGACACGCGACCCCCCCCCCACACCACCACCACCCACACATATGCACACACACACGCACACACACTTTAATATCAGAAGAGTCCCTCCTCTTCCTGCACTGAGGAGGGACGTCAACTCGTGCTGAGTTTCTAATAAACGTCTGGCCTGCGGTTATTTGTGCACTGAGAGCCACTGGACAGACTGAATGCAGTTTGAGGTTATCACGGGCGGATATTGTCACCGGTTCAGTGGCAGAGAAAGAAAGACAAAAACATCTGACTCTATAAATGCTGGGGAGAGACAGTCAGACGGAGATAGAGGAAGACAATAAGGTGTTCAATGAAGAAGGAATGCCAAACTAAATTATTACACACACATTTGTTCACCTTGTTTGCATAAATGTTATTTAACTGACATATTTACCAATATTAAAAAGCTTAATTTTACTGAATAGAATGAAGTCAATGCCTAGATTTTTTTGTATATCTTGTTTGTATGTCTTGCACAGAACTCCATTTCACTAATTCAGTTTAAAATGGAAAGTGATCTTCACTGTACTCCCACATTAAATCTAGTTTAGTTGTTTAATGTGTACGTTTTATGTGGTATATGATCCACCAATATGACTTCCCACACACACTCAGTTAGGACGTACACATGCATTAGTTTGGATCTTAATAATGAAGGCCTACAACAGATGAGGCAGTTTATTCATCAGTCTGTCATTCAACATCTCAATCCAAATCAGCGCTGAGCGGCTCCCTCTACAGGCAATCATATTTGTGAATGAAAAGCCCTAAGGATGGACTATAACACGCTAATGGATTATGACTCATTTATAGTGTGTGAACTCTATAGCCAGAAGCGGTGCTGAAACAATAGGCATTAAAACAACACAAGCCACTGCAGTGATGACTAACGCAGACACTGTGTGTGTGTGTGTGTGTGTGTGTGTGTGTGTGTGTGTGTGTGTGTGTGTGTGTGTGTGTGTGTGTGTGTGTGTGTGTGTGTGTGTGTGTGTGTGTGAAGGGTTAGCAGGAGGACATGGCTGCAGGGGCTTACAAGATCCACTTCTCTGTGAAAACTCAGTTTTAAACATCTGCATGGATCCATCACTCGGAAATGCAGCAAAATGCAGGACCACAACAAAACAAATACAGAGCCTGTGATCTTCAACATTAATGGGTGAGTGTGGCTGTGTGTGTATGTGGCATGGCAAGCTGGAAAATCAATAACAAACAATACAAAAAGTTGCAGCAATTTTAGATCCTTTTTATGCCCAATTTTTGGATCATCTTCCCATGGAATCATTGTTGGTCCAGAAAGCATTAACATGACTTCCATGCCTGTAAAGCTACATCCTCTGCATAGTTTCTTATTAACAGAATGTTGGTAACCAAACATTAATTTAGTGCCCCATATTCTTCAAAATATACTATATTGCCAAAAGTTTTGGGACACCTGCCTTTACATGCACATGAACTTTAATGACATCCCATTCTTAATCCGTAGGGTTTAATATGGAGTTGGGCCACTCTTTGCAGCTCTAACAGCTTCAACTCTTCTGGGAAGGCTTTCCACAAGCTTTAGGAGTGTGTTTATGGGAATTTTTGACCATTCTTCTAGAAGCGCATTTGTGAGGTCAGGCACTGATGTTGGACGAGAAGGCCTGGCTCGCAGTCTCCGCTCTAATTCATCCCAAAGGTGTTCTATCGGGATGAGGTCAGGACTCTGTGCAGGCCAGTCAAGTTCCTCCACACCAAACTCACTCATCCATGTCTTTATGGACCGGTTTGTGCACTGGAGCGCAGTCATGTTGGGACAGGAAGGGGCCATCCTCAAACCCACAAAGTTGGGAGCATGAAATTGTCTTGGTATGCTGAAGCATTAAGAGTTCCTTTTACTGGAACTAAGGGCCGTGTGTCCACCAAAGTGTTTTTAGCCAGCTGAAAATGCCTAGCTGTGAGCGCTTATGAGCATTTTGGCAGCAAAATGTTTTTTTTTCAGTTGACTCTTTGCTTTGATATGATCTTGGATATCCGCGGAAGTGTTACTAGTATTTAATTTCACAGATAGTTGGTTTTTGTTTTGTTTCTATATCAAAAAAGCAGATACAATGCTCTGGCTCTAAAAATGTTTGTTTCATTATTATTGCTTGTTGTTGTCATTTGTTGATTTTGTAAAAACAGAATGTGGCGGTTGGTCGGTGTTGTATTTGTCCCACCCCTCCTCCAATGTGATTGGTCGGCTGGGTAAAAAAAGTGACAGTGATGAGCGTTGCGTTTGACTCAAAGTTGACTCATTCTTCAATTCTTGGCGACCGGTAAAAAACGCTGAGCGCCTCGCTAAGCTCACGACATTCTAAAAACGCA
This sequence comes from Gobiocypris rarus, assembly GCA_023029165.1. NCBI lineage: Eukaryota > Metazoa > Chordata > Actinopteri > Cypriniformes > Gobionidae > Gobiocypris > Gobiocypris rarus. The sequence continues at coordinate 33,903,449 of CM040933.1, read as the reverse complement.
GCGTTCCCATTGAAAACAATTGGATACGCCAGCCAACTGCGTGAAAAAATGCACTTCTTCTTTGCTCTAGAGTCCAGTGGTGGCGTGCTTTACATTTGCATTACTCTTGGTGATGTAAGGCTTGGATGAGCTGCTCGGCCATGGAAACCCATTCCATGAAGCACTTTGTGATAATACCACTAACAGATGAGCGTGGAATATTTAGTAGTGAGTAAATAGACTTATTGCACAGGTGGCAACCTATCACAGTACCCCGCTTGAGTTCACTGAGCTCCTGAGAGCGACCCGTTCTTTCACAAATGTGTGTAGAAGCGTCTGCATGCCTAGTGCTTGAATTACACACCTGTGGCCATGAAGGGATTGAACACCTGAATTCAGTGATTTGGAGAGATGTCCCAATACTTTTGGCAATATATAGTGTTCAGCAGAAGAAAGAAATTCATACAAGTTTGGAACAACTTGAGGGTGAGTACATTATGACAGAATTTTCATTTTTGGGTGAACTATCCCTTTAAGAATTGTACTGTATATGTAAACGACCTCTGTTTTGACTGACTAACATGCACAGGTTTACATGTACATGTACAGGCATAGATCACAGTGTATACAGTTGAAAACTGATGAGGCATGTATATGTAAAAGTGGGTGGTATGTAAAAGTGCTCAAGTGATTTCTGAATGACATGTTTTTACAACTCAGTTTCAATAAGTGTTTTTGGACACAGGGAGCATTGCCTTATGTTAGAGTATGTCTTGGAACCCGAACAACGAACATTGCATATTGAAGGTTCCTGGTTGTGACTATGAGCTACTGTAGTCTACTAAAGCATCTAAAAGTTGACAGATCCTAAAATGTGAGCAGACAGGTCCTTATTTATGAAAACAAGTCTGGGAAAGAAAAAAAAAGGAGAGAAGAGATTGCATTACAAATGTAGTCATCGAAAAATGTGTTGGTCAGAAGTCATTGACTTAGCTCCATCGTGGAAAGAAGGTAGTAACTTTGGCTGCAGAAAACACATGACAACTAAAGTATATTCTTCTGAGCTTAAAGTCAAGATCACCAAAGACTGAAGCATTTCAGAGAGAGCCAAAACATCATCTTAAAGAAGGACATTTTGGAGAACAGATTGCATTCTCAACACAACCGGTTTGAATTTACCAAACTCTGGTCATTACTAATGACTAGTACAAGATGATTACAAACATTTGTAAATATCACAATAAATCACACTTCGCTCAATCTTGTTGTGAGGAACATGTTTTGGAATACGCTCTGTCGCTATGGAAAGATCAGATGGAGCCATCTGGGCCGAACAGAGGTTTCTAGTCTAATTGTCAAAATAAAATAATCTCTTTATGCAATGCCATGAAAACAAGACCTTGGTTTGCTCAGATATGTCCAGACGAGGAGGCTGAGTCTCCTCACAGGGGAAAATCCGTAGCCAGGAGGAAACCTGAATCCACTCAAGGAACAGTCTGGATAAGCAAGAAACTATTTTCCACAACTCTCCCAAGCCTTGTTGTCATTGTTTTTTGGTGGAGGGAGTTTTGCTGTACACAAAATAGACAACATCCAAAAAGGAAAGGATATTTGTTCTACATAGTAAGTGAAACTTTTAATCATGAAATAAAATGGTTTAGAAAGTGTATATATTTTTCAAAACCAAGGAAAACCTAGAAAAGTTTTGGAGTGTATTGTGTGTGAGGCCATCAACTACTAACATCTGTCTTAATATTAATATAAGAAACGGTTCTGTGTAGAAACTTTTGCACAAAGTTTGTAATACTTATTAGATACATCGTGTGTAGTAACCTGAACTTTGCCTTTAGACATATGAGCTGATAGACATAGAGTCTAATGGTAAGATTCACAATAAAAAGCTTTTCACAGAAAATATTGTTATGCTCTTTGCCTTGCTGACTCAAAGAGATGATTTCATCCATGGCTAGCACACTTCAAAAGCTTTATGTTCAGTTCATCTTGGCAGGAAAGGCTATGACTGGGCATAGCGGTATTAGGTTACTATGAGATCATCCAGGCCAACACTGCAAATGTCTAGAAAGCAGGTGGGTGGCTAGAGTCAGCAAAGCTAACACACCTGGCCAGACTCTGTTTTATGGTATATTCCATGTAAAAATCTGAATTAAAAGCATCCTGATGTGTGGTGGCCGGGATCTTTTTGGGGGGCTTTCAGCTGAAATTAGTTTGCACATTCACAGGTGTTACAGGGAGTTACCTTCAAATAGCCCACATTGACTAGAAACAGAAGTGTGTCCTGCAGTGTATGTAGCTCTCATCACTTAACCACTCACATGTTGGGAATACTTAAGAAAAAAAACAGTCCAAAGGTTTGGGATTGCTGACTCTTTTTATTTCCCCTAATGGTGCATTCACTGATGTGGTCACACTGGTCCATCTGGGAACCAAGGCTGACAGACAGAGGCAGGCAAGACTCAACAGAGACTTTTGGCTTTAGGGAGAGATGTTAGCAGGTGGCTCAGTGATGTGGGATTCTGGCGTCCATCAGTCCATCAGGAAGCTATTTAGGATGGCAGATTAATCGTTCTCCCTACCTCTCTTCACCACTTACCACAAATGTATAGTCCAATTCTGGCATCCAACAGGTTTCACAAAAGCAGTGAAAACCCATACCAAACAAGGAGACCGTTCATTTATCTCTTTGCTTGAAGTAATAAAACCAATAATAGTCCAGCATGAAACAAAGAGGTAGCTCATTCAAATAATGGTTCAATAGTCTCTGTGAAAAGTTGTACATTCAACACCAAAGTAAACAGTGGATAATGAGTTTAGACGTTTGCGGTCACAACCTGTGGCCATGAACCTCTCAAACTTTGTAAAAAGAGGAAAGGTTAAAGGTTCAGACCCTGCAAATGGTGATATATTACTATTGTTCCCTTGAGCACATGACTTAACCAAAGTTTGTCCCAGAGGGATTTTTCCTGTAATAAATGTACTATTTACAGTGGATCAAAATTTTGTTAGCCGAATGACAAGTTAGTGGTTTGTAAAGCAGAACAAAACAGGACTAAACGGCAGTAAACTACTCATAAAGTCACCGTAGAACCAGAAGGTGCTCTTTATTTTTGTTTTGTGTTTTGTGCAAAGATGAATGTTCCCTTGACAGATCTGGAAACTAGATAGGGTCATCACTTTGTTGCACCATTGTATTAAGATATGTGCAGATGTTTTACACACAGACCATGACACTTTGGCAAACTGTTTCATACTCCCCCATGTGCTGACCTATGAAACTGATCCTGAATTTATTCAACAATGGATTTCCAAGGTGACCCACCATAGGATGCAATTGAGCCAAAGTTAGAATACTTTCCATTTTATCCTGAGGAATTACTGACAGTATGTTTTTCACCCCTCCCAGGGGCCACACAACAACGGAGACTTTTACCAGAAAGTATGAATTAGGAAGTCTGTTTGATGCTTCACCAGTATCGGTGTCCATCAAAAGTTTTTTTTTGTTTTTGTTTTGTGGTATCTATGCTAATATTAGTCACTCTGTTTATCCCAAGGTTTACTGTACTCAGCTCGGGTCGTGGACCTGCGACTAGACACGACCACAACGCATTATGTAGTCAGCCGGATCCAGGCCATATCCAGATCGGATCGTGCACCTGTGACTAGACACGACCACGACGCATTATGTAGTCAGCCAGATCCAGGCCGTATCCAGATCGGATCGTGCACCTGCGACTAGACATGACCACAATGCATTATGTAGTCAGCCGGATCCAGGCCATATCCAGATCGGATCGTGCACCTGTGACTAGACACGACCACGACGCATTATGTAGTCAGCCAGATCCAGGCGTATCCAGATCGGATCGTGCACCTGCGACTAGACACGACCACAACGCATTATGTAGTCAGCCGGATCCAGGCCATATCCAGATCGGATCGTGCACCTGTGACTAGACACGACCACGACGCATTATGTAGTCAGCCAGATCCAGGCCGTATCCAGATCGGATCGTGCACCTGCGACTAGACATGACCACAATGCATTATGTAGTCAGCCGGATCCAGGCCGTATCCAGATCAGATGGTGGACCTGCACCTAGTCACAACCACAATCCATCCCTGAAGTGACTGCAGAGATTGTGTCAACTGGACTCTCCCCTGTGAAGGCCTCATTGACAAGAAAGCCAGTGGCACTGATCCTCAACAAACCCGCCTCCATATCGGCACATTGACTCCAATCTTCAACCAGATGGAGCTGAATTAAATATTCAGAATGTTCCAATATAATCTGACTTCAGACCTGTAACGTTGCCTGAGTCATAAGTATGTACTGTTCGTTCATTGGCCAGAGGAGAACCAGCCCCCTGACTGAGCCTGGTTACTCCCAACAATTTTTTCTCCATTCTGTCACATGATGGAGTTTAGGTTCCTTCCCACTGTCGCCTTTGGCTTGTGGCTTGCTTTGTTGGGAATACAAAATATTCAATCTGCCTGCATTGACACCAATGCATTTCTTAAAACAGAAATCAACCATCAATGAAGTTACATAAGCTGGACTATGACACTATTTTCTTCTAGATCTGCTGTACAGCCGAAACAAACTTTGATGCATTATTTTCCATTAGTTTCCTGCTTTAAAAGTCTGTATTGTAAAAAGTGCTATATAAATAAACAATTATTGACTTGACATGAATATGGACCTATTGGCATGACTAAATTTGACAGTCCTGCTGGGTGCCCTTCATCTGACATCCCTCTGGCGGGCTCACTGTAGACAGAGGTACATGAAGTATCCAGAACTTCTTTTAAGAAGGCTGACTACAGGGCCAGCGCATGCCAGAATCTGAGGCCTAAAATTACCATACAATGGCAGAGAAGTTGACCAGCCCACTGGGAAAAACCACAATACAGTAAAGTTTAATCAATCCCAAACACATGACTAGCCTAGAACTTTATTAATGATTTCTTACATTTTACACTTATTCATTGTATCATGGTAAGGTTCTGCAAAAGTTTGTAAACCATGGTACTCATAACTTTGATGGCAGGTGACTTTGAAGACATAAAAAAAGTGGTATTAATTAAACCCTGCCCAACACTTGAAACATACTTCCAGAAGTAGAACTATTGAGTCACATACTTGGACAAGTCCATACTAGCCAGTATTGCACCCTTTATTATGTATCAATGGACGGCAGCATCACAACAATGCTGTTGTTACAGAAAATGTGCAGAAAGTCATAATGCTTCCTTGTTAAAGAGGAGAAGTTTCTCTAGTCCACTTATACCTGAAGCTTGTGTGTGGGCCATGTGTTGTGCCCTGAGGAATTACAGTGTGTGGTAAGTAGGGCAGATGAAGGGGTGCAAAACAGCATGACGTCTGCACTGAGCTTACTGGGACTCCACGGTTCCCTTCCTTTGTTTCTTTGATTTTCAGGTTTTGTGGTGCAGGTGTTGCCAGTTCTTCTTCTTTGTTAGGCCAAGTGACTCTGTTGGTGTTCCGGATGATGCTGTCATCAATCCTCCTGCATGGTTCAGAGACCTGGACTCTTCATTTCATATGCGCTGCCAGTGTCAAATCTGCCGTATTTGCTGGTTCAACCTCATACCAAATGCGCCTGTCACCTTGCGTAATAGCCTTCCAACAATCACTGACATAATCCCTCGTCATCGCACACCTCTGTTCGGACATGCGTACTAATATACATGCTTCTAATGGATGGAGAAAACCACCCATGTCGAACATGGTTTCAGAAAATTGGTGACGGTTCCATTTCCTCCCTTTTACATGAATGGAACCTCGCCATCGGTCGCGGTCATTCATCTCGCAGGTTGAGATCTGAGCTACGAGGCCACCACTGCTCTTGATGTATGGAAGGGCTTGATGTATGGAAGGGCTCTAAACATGTCTCAAAAAATAAGAGAACAAATTATATATATAACATATAGCATATAGGAAACCATGCTCATGCTCAGAATTTCAAAGTTTGTGGGATATTCTTATGCACCTCAATGCGCCATCAGTGCATCCTAACTTACATTACTATTGCCTAATTCACGGGCTCCAATCTGGCATATATTCGGGACAGTTGATGTTGCCATACCGTAGACTGACCCCTTATGATCTCTGATTGGCTCTATCACCCCAGAGTGCCCTTTGTGTGATCCCCATGACATGCAGTCTGAACCGCTGACTCCAGCTCGATGGGGTTTCAAGTGGAAAGTCCCTGGCCAGGAGAGCGGTGGATCTGTGGGCTAAATGCACACATACACACACTATCTGGGTTTGTTTTCCTCGTATCGTGGGAGGAAGTCATATTCGTGCCTTAGCAGCCCAAAAACAGTGCCTGAATCAGGTCAGGGGTAGAAAAGGAGAATAAATGATGATGAAGGGATAGAAGGTATTTACTCAGTCATGTGATAGTCCTGTTTTTGTGTGAGTTTATGAGGCGGAGGGAGAGTGGGCGGCATGGGCGGATGGTGGCACGGATCCAGACCTCTCTGTATTTCGAGCCCCCTCCTGTCTGCTTCTGCCCATAAGCTCTACTGAGTGCTTGTGACACATCAGACACACTCTCCACACCACATCATACACACGCATGGTCTACATTACGCCTACGTCTCTCTTTACCTTCCTTAGCATGACTGCTCAATAGCTATTTTTAGCTGACCCTACAGTGTGCTATTTCTCACGAGAGAAGGCAGGACTTACAGTAACTAAGCGAGCTACTATCCGTGTCTATTTGGGTCTGAATGCGGAGATTCTTCATAATGTTTTTGTTTGCGCCTTAGTTCCTCTCGTTTTGCTGTTTTGGAACAAGAGCTTCTCAGAAAAGCACAAACTCAAGGCCACTTGCTCTCCTAAGTTTCAGATTGACCACAAATTCTGACATCTGTCTGGATTCCCACAGTTCTGACACCAGATGGTTTTTGAACACTTCATTCTAGATCAGAAATTTTCCAAAGCTAAAAATCTTACAGACCCACCCCTAAGATGTCAGGAAATAAATGCACAGCATGCCAAACATTATCTGATCAAGTAAAATCAAAGTCATAAAGAAAAAGAATCCACAACAAACACCTAAAATATTTAACCTACCTGCTACTTTACCTTATCAATCAATTAGCTTTTTAGTTCATATTTAAAAAACATTAGGGCCAGATTTACTAAACAGGGCAAATTAGCATGAAAGTACAATTATAAAAAAAGCACTGATGGGAAGGGAAAGTTCTGTGTGTGATCTACTGATTAAAGCATACAGCCGGATCATTTCCATAATGACCAGCGCAATCTACCAGTTAGATTCTGGTTTAAGACGTGCTTTTTTGGGAGCGGTAATTAATGGCGCAAACACCAGTAAATTGACAAGTGCAAACCTTAGTAAATCACCTCGCATGATTAATTTAAATACTCTCCTGACATAAATGTTGTGTCTGAAAGGAAATAAGGAAATAAGAAATAAGGTCAGCGCAAAAATAACCCGTCCACGCCTTTTCAGCGCTAATTTTTCACTGCATGTCTTCAGTAAATCCTGACAGTATTTTTCTGACACCAAAAGAAGGTTCGCGCTGGCACAAACTGTTAGTAAATCATAAGCCATTTCAGAGTATAGGAAAATAATATATTAAAAGATAATAAAAGATAAAAAAATTATCATAATGAAATTAAAAATTCTAAATTAATTAAATGATAAAAAAATGTAATTGATGAAAAGTTAATGTATCATGGTAGGCCTGATTATGGTGATGGTGATTTGCCCTTCAGATAAAAGATTCCTCAAACTTTCAACCCTGAACTCTCAGTGCTCAGTGTATTTATTAAGGTAGTAAAATGAGAGAAAAGTAGGAGGAAGAGGGCTTGGGTGGTGTAGGTGCATGGGCAGGGGGTGCACCTTTAGCCCTCAACCTCATCTGTTCATGCTCCGACCCAGAGGGACACCTTGGTATCCTGCAGACAAGCAGCTGCTTATTGTAATAGCTCCATTTGACTGTCCTCATCTTCTCAACCCTCTGCTGTTGGTGTGATACCTGTTTAGCTTGCATGAAGTTTACTTGAAGAACGTCCTCTACCACCTCTGTATGAGATGAGTATAGGCAGGGATTTAAAAGCTACGACCTGTAATAATATAAAGGAAGTTCATGTTTTTCTCTTTAGATAGGCTGTAAAACATGTTTTCTTTTTCTTTACTATAACAAAGAGCTAACATACCTTCTGTCGTGTTCTTTAATTGCACTGTGACCTTTGGGATGTCACTGAAGAGTAAATAAATCACACAAAAGCTCAAGCCCATTAGCCCTGCCAAGGCGCAGTTACAAGAGGGGTATGTTTTTATAATTGCAGAAAGAAATCATTTAAAATAAACATTAAAAAAGTGCTCTATAAGGTCAGTTTGTCTCCCTTCAAATCCCCTGAGGGTGTCTGGGCATCTGCCCAGTGAGCTGTCAATGAAAGTGTTTCTCTAGAATTCTACATGAATATCTTCGAAAAACAGGCACACAGGGCGATCAACACTGCGCCACAGGCTTGACACCTATGGTATTCCTATATAAAATGAAAAGTTGTACACAAGGTGTAGCAAGTTCGTTATGAATAAGTAGAAATGGGACAGTTCATAAGTTCTGCTGTAATTTTAGTGCAAAAAAACTGCTCCTTATTCACTAATCACACGCAAACTAGCCGGCAATCAGTGTTTTCACTGTTATATACGGTAAAGGGCGCTATTATGCATTTTCTGAAAGAGTCCTGAATCTCCTGATCACAACACAGGCGAAGAGAAAGCAGAAACAAGCAATATCATGTAAACATATATATGTAAAATAAAGCGATCATTAACATTAAACATCATATAAATCGAAACGATCTAATGTTACTGAATGAAATGATGACCCAGGATGTGCAATAGGACTGTGAAGCTTTGGGGATGTTGATGTACTCGATCTACTCGATCTGTGTTTTATCAATCTGAATCCCATCTGATTTAGTCTTTGACAAAAATTTGATTTTCTCAGGTTTTTGATCAAAATGCTGCTTTTTTATGAAACTTGCTCAAGTGTTGATAAAAAAAGAATGCATGAAGCTAGATTATTTTTAAAGCAGAAGCTCAGTTCTTTCTTTTGATATATGTTCAGATATTCACACAACTAAATATTCCGGGGGCCATGAAAGTTTTGTGAAAAAAAAAAATGCTGGCACCGAATGGCAACTTTTTCAAAAACGCTGGTGGGGAAAGAGTAAAAGAACTGATTCAGGTCCTGGATTAACGCTGTAGAGTTCTAGTATGTTGATTTCAGTGGTCTGCTGCCACATCCAAAACCAAGCACTCAGAACAAGCCTGCAAGATGGAAATTGCTAGGGGTGCTGCCTAAGAGTTGTCCAAACGTTAGTCCATGAGAAGAGGCTTGTTTTATTTTAATTAAAATCAGTCAGTTGGTTACTGAAAAAAAAAAGGTTTCTGAACTCTGGCCCTCGAGTTCCACTTTCCTGCTAAATTTACCTCCAACCGTGGTTAAATTCACCTCCATGCAACTTTCTAGTACTCCTGAAGACCTTGATTATTGTTCAGGTGTGTTTGATTAGGTTTGTTGAAAAAACAGCATATGCTGATTATGTGTGTTTATGTTTTTTGAAGCATGGCAGCTGGTTTGAGCCATTTATGCTGATCTTTAGTTGGTCATGAGGTGGTTGAAGATGGTCCTGAGCTGGAGCTAGTTTCTAAGGACCAGTTTAGGACCAGCACTTGACCAGCTTAAACAGCTCATGGCAAGTTTAAACCAGCTCATGACCATCTTATACCAGCTCATTACCAGCTTAAACCAGCTCATGGCCAACTTAAACCAGCTCATGGCCAGGTTAACCAGCTCATGACCAACTTAAACCAGGTATTGACCATCTTAAACCAGCTCATGACCATTTTAAACCAGCCCATGGCCAGTTAAACCAGCTCATGACCAACTTAAACCAGTTCTTGACCATCTTAATCCAGTTCAAACCAGCTTCCATGCTTCAAAACATAACTAACCACCATATGCTGTTTTTTTTAAACAGGGACCGTGGACCTCAAGAGCCAGAGTTGAGAACCCCTGCTCTACAGGAAGTGGTTAAGTCACACAGTCCATGACGGACAGATTGTTAGCACGGCTGGTCCATGTGGTAATTATGTCAGGCAGGAAATCCAAAATGTGGCATCAGGGTAAAGGATGACCCCAAAAATGTGAAACATGTAGTAGCCAAACATTAGCCACTTTGCATGGCCACTCGCTGTAATGTTAATGTTAACCTAGATAAATGTGTGCTATTATTAGCCACATATCCAAGTGTTTGTGCGGAGTGTGGCTAAATTAGTACCACGCTTACTGCATGATGTTTAACTTAATGTGCATTTATCTCAATTGCCGCATCCAACCACTATACTGCAGAAAAGATGACGAGTCAGCTTTGTGTGTGCTTAAGCACTTTAAATTTTAAAGGCTCATTATTATGGTTAGTATTTCTCTAATGTAGAACAATGTTACATATAATTTCTCAGCTCTGAAACTAGTCGACTTATGGCTTAAATGAACGACTACCAGCCACCTAGGAAACTCCTTGGTTGGGGCAGCTAGATCCTACATTGCGCAAATTGTATTCAACCAAATATATTGAGAATATGTTACTTGATGTGCATAATTCTTGTAGTAAATTGAGTTGATGTGCAAATAAATGACATTGTTATTTCTTTTTGCATGAATGTCCTCTCTTTGTTTGTGTGTGCATTACCCTGCTGAAAAATCCAGCTAAAATCAGCCTAAGCTGGTCAGACCAGTTTTAGCTGGCCTCCCAGCCTGGTCATAGCTGTTTTTTCAGGCTGGTTTTAGAGTGGTTTTGATTTTTTTTATTAGCTGGTCAGGCTGATTTTAGCTGGTCAATGTTGGTTTTAGCTGGTCAGGCTGGTTTTAGCTGGTCTCCCAGCCTGGTCATAGCTGGTTTTTCAGGCTGGTTTTAGAGGGGTAGACAGTTGTATTATGGCACACTTAATTGTACTTTCAATATGTACATCAGTATTCATAAACTTTGAGAGGTTTACAGTTTGTATGTGTGAATTAGCAAAAGTGTGTGTGTGTGTGTGTGTGTGTGTGTGTGTGTGTGTGTGGACTGGTAATCCCTACGGTATGGGGACAAAATGTCCCCACAAAGATGGCAATATCCAAATTTTTGTCCTTGTGGGGACATTTTTTTGGTCCCCATGAGGAAAACATCTTATAAATCACACTAAGTGATGTTTTTTGAAAAAGTAAAAATGCAGCATGTCTCCTGTGATGGGTAGGTTTAGGGGCAGGGGCAGTGTAGGGGGATAGAAAATACGGTTTGTACAGTATAAAATGCATTACGCCTATGGAATGTCCCCATAAAACATGGAAACACAACATATGCGTGTGTGTGTGTGTGTGTGTGTGTGTGTGTGTGTGTGTGTGTGTGTGTGTGTGTGTGTGTGTGTGTGACTGGTAATCCCTACGGTATGGGGACAAAATGTCCCCACAAAGATGGCAATATCCAAATACTTGTCCTTGTGGGGACATTTTTGGTCCCCATGAGGAAAACAGGTCATAAATCACACTAAGTGATGTTTTTGAAAAAGTAAAATGCAGCATGTCTCCTGTGATGGGTAGGTTTAGGGGCAGGGGCAGTGTAGGGGGATAGAAAATACGGTTTGTACAGTATAAAATGCATTACGCCTATGGAATGTCCCCATAAAACATGGAAACACAACATGTGTGTGTGTGTGTGTGTGTGTGTGTGTGTGTGTGTGTGTAATGTTTGGCTGTGCTTCAGTTGAGGAAATAATTGTTTTTATGCTGTCTCTGTACTCTATGTCTGTCCACTATTAGACACATGAGCCACACACACACTCTCTCACACACACACACACACACACACACACACACACACACACACACACACACACACACACACACACACACACACACACACACACACACACACACACACACACACAGCCTGCTTTTGCTAAATCACACATACACCATCACAGGAGACATGCTGCATCACTTTGTGTGATTTATGACCTGTTTTCCTCATTGGGACCAAAAATATCCCCACAAGGACAAGGATTTTGGATATTGCCATCTTTGTGGGGACATTTTGTCCCCATACCGTAGGGATTACCAGTCCACACACACACACACACACACATACACACACACACACACACACACACACACACACACACACACACACACACACACACACACACACACACACACACACACACACACACACACACACACACACACACACATACACACACAGACCTGATTTTTGCTAATTCACACATATCCAACATGACCCTCAGTGTACATGCAAAATGTTGTTTAAAAGGTCTGTGTGCCGTTCAATGCTGTATTGTTGGTAAGTGGAGATCAGGGGAGACGTTGTACCCAAAACTGTCACTTTTGGCTCATTTGAGCTTGCTCTAAAGTTCCTGGTGTGTTTACAGCCAATCCCAGTTACTGAGAAGAGCCTAACTGGCCTCTAATTGGCCAACTTTGCTGTCTTATAGAGGATCTTACAGCTCCAGGGGGCATGATTTCCACCGGCAGTCCAGGCTTTTAAAAGCATTTAGTGAGTGCATGACTCACTGAAATGGCTCTTGAGTTTAGGGCTTTTGTGCTCACAGGATGTACAGTGCATACTTGACATTACATTACAATCCTTTGATATGTCTGCAGTTCTTCCCTTAGAACTGTTCTTGGTGTACTTTTTCAGTTACATGCCCAGATAGCATTTTGGGAAAATCTACAGAATGCAGAAAATAGCCCGTGGCCAATACCATATGTGTTGCTGGTCCATGCATGGGATACTCAAGTTTCGGTATTCTATCAAAGCTTATTGATTAGCTTATAAAGCAAGATTTTCTTTGGTCAATCAGTATCATGTTGGTCGACCAGATTCAGCTGGTTTCAATTCTGGTCCATCACCTAGACCAACTCCACCAGCATGGGTCAGATCACTGCTTCCTGGTGTTGGGAAACGAATAGTCTCAGCCTCAGACGCCCACGGATGGCTGAACATCTGATGCATATGGCACACTTAACTAAAAACACTTCAGGAATTTCAAAGTCGTCATCTGATTGGTTGAATTCTACAGGATGTCTGAGAGACCAGTGTGTTGCGTTCTTTAACGGTCCGCCTAGAAACAAACACTGTGTCGCCAATAGGGCTGTCGCGGTAACCGCAATATTGTAAAACCGCGCTATTGACAAGCCAACCGCAGAGGAAGGAAAGCAACCGCAAAAACCGTGGCAACCGCAGTGTTCAGTTTTTTTTTTTTTTGGCCTTGTTTTACAATGCATCATGTGCATTTGATGTTAAATAAATTAATAATGATACAAGAGTGTTACGACTGTCATTTTCCCGCGAACTATTTGTATCCGGTGTTTCGTGTATTTTGAATAGGCCTACTGAAACGATGGCTGACGCTCTCGTCCCAAAACCTAATGCCACCACGCCGCTTGTTTGGGAACATTTCGCTTTCAACCCAATGAAAAGGCGAGCCAGCGAATTTAGATGAGACCATTATGCAAGTGCGCCACTGGTTGGAGACGGCGGGCAAGTGGAGGTGCCACCTCCAGCAAAGAAAATAACTCTTGGAGACCTACTGAAGTCACGGACAACCTCCAGCGCCATACCCAAGAGAGCGCGAGCAGATAACGAGCTCAGGCGCTATCTGCATAAGGAGTGCATCGACTCCAACGCAAATCCACTGTCCTGGTGGCGTGATAATCAGTATAGATTCCGCTGCTGTCCAAAGTCGCGCGCAAATATGTGTGTATTTGTGCAACGAGCACACCATCAGAAAGAGTTTTCAGTGCTGCGGGAATATTGTTACCCCATGCGATCCTCCCTGAAACCGCATAAGGTCAATATGTTAGTTTTCTTAGCGCAAACAAAGACATGATCCAGGTCTAAATCACTTTTGTTTAGGCTTAAGTAATATTTTCGCTATTCTCTGTTTCACATGGTTTTGTTTTCACACGTTGTTTTAATTCTTTCGTTTTTCAAAATGGAACATGCATTTTCTTCTTTTCATGTGATACGTTATGATTATTTGATTTCTTTTATTTTTTTAAATGGAAAAAGGCATGTTCTTGTTGCTGTTTTGCATTTAACAATAATAAAAAAAATGTAAAGGTAAGGTAAATTTCCTAACCGTGACAGCCCTAGTCGCCAAACCCCCTTGTGGAAGACTAATGCTGTTGTGTTTTCAACTGTGACAATGAGCGCTTACCAGGATCAACTGAAAGCTGGATTTTCAAAAGTATGTGAAGTTTGCACAATGTTCTTGAATGAATCATTTATAGATGCATGCAGTCATGCTATCATTTTGAAAAACTCAACCTGCTCATTGGAAAAAATTGCCTCTACTGCAGTTTCCAGTTAAAAATGAACACTAGTAGAAGCTTTATTATTTTTCACACAAATTATGAATTATGATCATGTTGCATTATTTCCTGTTTAACACTGTGAAGCTGCTTTGAAACAATCTGCATTGTTAAAAGAGCTATATAAATAAAGTTGACTTGACTTGACTTTAATGACGCTCTTCACTGAGAGCTTAGACAGATACACACAGGATCATTTGAAAGCAGATGCCTGCTTGTGCTTTCAAACACTCCCGTGCGTTGATCGCTGTAGCCAATCACAGACATATCTGTTGAGCGTGTGAGCGCAATGGCCAATCAGTGGTGTTTACGATTTTACTCAACTGTGCTCAAAGCATCACATTTTTATATTTCAGTACCGACTTGGTACCGAAGTTGGAACTTTTGACAACACTAGTCACTACTTTCTGGAAATAGTGCCACAATGCAAGAAGAACATTTTTTTATCATTTTGCCAAAATGTCACCCCAGGCAAGTTTTTCCAATTAGTCTGGTTGGAAAAAGTACTGATCTACAATACAAGCTACTAGCAAACAGAGCTAGCTACACTTAAACTATTAAATGGAGTAACCCCTTCTCACTTCAACATTATCTCATCCATTTGCGCCCTACATCTAGGTTCATGACTGGAGCAGAAGGGTTTGTACTTGTAAACAATTTGTTTTTCATTCATTTATTTTATAATAATACAGAGAGCAATGTGTAACATTTTACCAGATATAGTGATATAGGCGCTGTGTACACCTGGTATTAAGATGTGTTCGGGTCAATCGGATCACAAGTGGACGACACTAAATACAGGTGTAAACGGGTCTAAAGCATTTATGAGCTTGTCCACGTTCGATCACTTCCAGAGGTAGTCAGAAACACATTCAATCGTAGTGTAAACACTCATGTGATCGAATGTGTTAACACAGACACAAAACACCGTCTCCTCTCCGCCTACTGACCTAATGCATGAACATTATGGGATGGCACTAGCCAGACGGGATTTAGACTTTGACTGGAGACCCAAGTTTGGTTTGAAGATGAAAAACGTCCCAAGCTCAATGATCTCTCACCTGATTTCTAACACACACTCACAGCGATCGGCTGGTCTTGAGTCTGTCAGGGCAGAAACGAAAGCTGATGTCCCGTAAAACACGAGTCATGGCACTTGATAAAACAGGTTAAAGACCTGCAGATACAGGCTAAAATGGCACGGTTGCTTCATCAAATCTATTTTTATCTCACATTTGCTTTTATAATCACTGTTGGTTAGGTTTAGTGTAGGGTGTTTTCCGGTCGTCTCTGTTCAGATTCATATGTGTCGCCTTTGGCTTGGCTAGGTCAGTTGGGGACAGTACATTTTCAACTAAATATCCAAATAAATTTAATTACTAAACTAAATTAACTATATCAACTATATTACTGATCTGCCCATATTGTCGGTATATGACAATTGAAATGAGCTGGATAACATCACCGTTTTCTCCAGAGCGGCTGAACAGCCGAATCCAACTCTGTTGCATTATTTTCCTGTTTAACACTGTGAAGCTGTGAATCTGCATTGTTAAAAGCGCTATATAAATAAAGGTGACTTGACTTGACATGAGAAGCTACACTGATTTGAAAATATCAGATCCCCGGTCACGGTATAAGCTAGTAGCACCAATACTTTTAGTTAGTTTAATTCCTGCTCTTCCAAGTTTCCCCTAGAGCTCATTCACACTCATTATTTCCTTTCCTCTTTTGTGGTAATGTATCACTTTTCTACCTAATGCAAGTCCGATCTTTATTCTCCATCTCAATACCTCTGCGACCCTCGACCTCTCCTCTCCACCAGTCTAAGAGCCATCGGCAGGAGCATCAAAAGGTTAATGACTTCACTCCTGACAGCCCTTTGTTGGCCGAGCACCAGCGCAAATGTGGTGGTTAGGGGTTAACGCCGTGCACCCTGCTGTGGAAACAGTGCTTAATTCTGGGCAAGCAGCCATGCCGTCCTCTGCCTCTCGCTCTGGATCCCCAGAGGAATCGCTGTAATACTATAACTTGTGTTTATAACGTTGATTATGTCTCAGAAAGCCTCCTGCTTGACTGCGGTAATATAATTACTATCACAATATGAGCATTAAATGATGTTTTTTTTTTTTTTTTACATCGCAATAATGCTTATTTGGCACATTTGTTTGGGGTGGGGGCTGTATATCATTTTATGTGATCAATAGCTGCTCAGATTTATAAGCGAAGATTAGTATTGTGAATATCAATTAAGGCGAGGGATCGATCGTAGTCACACAAAATATAAGTTTGTTAATACATTCGGCGGCTCCATAGGGTCCACTGGGAATTTACCACTGGAAAGATCTGCCTCAGACAGTACTGAATCCTGGGAATTAGTGAAGTTATACACAGAGAGAACAAAGATGCATTCTTAACCGCATACGTCAAAGTAGAGACTGTCTACTATTCTTAACAAAAAAGCAATGGTATTTAGCAATGGTAAACATTTCATTGTATAGAAATATAATGATAAAATGGCTTCTGTTTTATCCATAATACTGGGAGCAGAAGATCAAGAGCGCATTGCATTGTGGAATACATACCATGCATGTATGGTTTGGCAAATGTAGACCGTTAAATAGGAAATCTGTATACTGTGGGCATACATGCTTTTCTGAAGATCGAGAGACAAAAGGTGTGGGTTCACTCTGATTGGATACATGCCTACTCTTTTTGTTCTATTAGCGTAATTAACAGATGGTGCGTTTGATGAGGTGAAGTGTAATTTGGTGAACAGGGGTTGTTATGGTTAGTGTGAGAAAGGGTGTCATCTGTGCCACCATCACACACACAGACAAACACATTCTGTAATAATGAATAGCAAATGTTTGCTTTTTAGATATTGTGCTTTTTTTACAGATATATAAGGAATTTGTGACTATTTCTTTAGCATACGTTTAACCCTCAAATGCATGAAATGCCAATCATTATTACATATACGGGTCTTTAGTGACCCGGATCTATATCTAATACTGACAGTTCTCCAACTGCCGCAATAAACTCTCCTGATATTTTAATAAAAAATACAAAAGAATAAAATAAAGCATATTTTGTACTTGAAAGGGTTCAATTTGAGCTTTTTACCATCATCACTGTCCTCGTCAGAGCTTTTTTTCCCAGTTCATTCAGCATCTGCCTCATAATCAGAATTTCAACTTTATTTCCAAACTATCATTTTAACATCTTCAGAATCAATATTGTGATCGCTGACAGCTTCTTCACCAGATCCAGCATCAAGTGACAGTGACAGTAATATTTGACTGCGTTCAGTTCTTGCTCTGCAGTAAATCAGAGCCATTTAAAGGTTTGCTGATGATTCTTCCTATTCTTTTGTTTTCTGCCTGCGGTAACTATGAGTGAAACATCATAACCTCATTAGCTGATTGTCAACTGTTGAGCCAGTGCGAGCCAGGGCGTTCAACGGGCCGGGGTGGGCTAATAGCCTCAGACCTGTAGCACCGAGCCCAAAACCATTCTGAGTTTCCACCATCAGGCCAGAAGCTCCACAACGCTTCACTACAACCCACCCGCAACACACCTCTCTGAACAACGTCTCACACACCCATCATTTCACCAACAAATGGAAGTTTATCAGAAAATTAATCAGAAAGAAATCAGTCAGAGAAAGAGAGGAAGCTTTATTTTATGACATATGCGGAGCTAAATATGGATATCAGTCCGATATAAAGAGACGAGACGTACCGACAAACACGATTGCGATAGCCTGTATGATTTATCTGATTTCTTCAAGAGGTCATCATACTTTACTATAGCAATGATTAGCTTGCATTGTCTTTTGCATCTCATATAATTATTTCTGCTTTACACAGCGTTTAGTATCCACATGGGATCACAAACAGAAGTTATTTCAAACACTCGCTGCTGTGTGAAAGTGAGTTTTGAGCTCAAATTATTTAAAAGACTTTAATGCTGGTAAATGAAATCATTTGCGGCGCAGCCATCTCCAGACTCAGATAAACTCTGCCTTTGTTCATGACCACTCCTTAAGCCTGAGCCGGCCCGCTTTGGATCAAGGTATTCGGCGGGCCAAAAACCCCTGGCCATTGGCCCGAGGAAGCCCAGACGAGGCCCGATCAAGCCCCGGAAGTGACAGTGGAAAGCACGCCCGCATTGGGCCCGACGGTGGAAACAAGGCTATTGTCTATCGGACATCGACACCTTGAGGTATAAAGGTGAATCTCATTCGAGAATCGAGCCAAATCGATTGAGAAATGGAAGCGTTAGCATAAGTTCTACCAGAAAGACTCCAATGCCACGTCGTTAGTTTATAATCAGCGTGGCCAATCACAGCTTGACATCAAATATAAAAAGACTGATCTTACCCTCCTACTTTGCTGCCAGTAGGTGTCATAGGAAAGTTCCCCTCCATCCTCCCCACCATCACCAGATTGGTTCCCATCCACTCCTACGGGGGTAGGCTCCGCCCCTGCCTCCATCATCAGGCAGGACCCACCAGATAACTTCAAGACCTGGACAAAGGACAGTGCCTATGCCAAAGAACTTTGAGACAGAGCTTGCCGAGGGTTTTTTATTTTGTCTGTAAAATCATTTTACAAAATAAAATGTATTCATACGTGAATCCTCCTTCTGATTCTTTTTGGTAGAAAAACTGAGACATAATACAGGACCCATTTTTCAATACTTATGTCAAAAATTCTTCACAGTTCTCTTTGACAACTTATAACTTCGCAGAGCAGTTCATTTCACATTCAAAATTACCAAACCACTTCATACATGTCTCAAATCAATCTTCTGTAACACAGGACAGGTTGTCATCTAGCAAACACATTTTGTAGTTGAATCATTGTGTGCCAAAGCAATGATAAATGATTCACAGTTTAGCCATAGTCTGCTGCTGTGATCACTGAGTGAAGAGTTTTTGAAAAGGTGGCCTAAGTATTGAGAAATTGGTCCTAGAGAATGAACTGGTATTTGATTCAAAGAAAGATGAAAATTCATATTTATTCAAATATTCCCATTCACCATATGACTGTGTTACATAAAATCTTCAGTCGGAAAATATATTCAGTGTGTTAGTATGAGTAATGGAACTTGGTTGTGTGTGTGCGCATTTAAAACTGGTGTCTCATCAAAGCCTATGAATAATGTCCAGACTAATCCAGTTGTTTTCAAACAACCTTACATTTTTAGCAGACCAGTGTATCCTCACACACTCATTCTGCAGTTGTTTAAACTGCTCCCCTACTAAGCATGACAAGGGTACAAGTCACACACATCGTGTCCTCATATGAGAGCCAGTGAATCAGCCTGTGCTGCTCACTAATGATATACACACACTTTCTGTCTCAAACACACGGTTAAAAACTGTGAGTATGTTCCTTTCCTACCCAGATATCTGATCCCTGGAGGGCCCGTAGAATCACATTACTGTTCAACATCAGCACAAAACTGATCAGATGTGTGTTAGATTCATGCCACACCCCTCCACTGTGTCATCTTACAGAATGTGTCAGCTATTTGTTCACTCTTCATTCATTTTAGGGCTAATTGTTACTGAACTCTGATGCTCTGTGGGAGAGAATCACACAGTTGTGTACATGCTGTCTCTGGCTTTTTACATGTTGATTTTAGGGGAAAACTGGTGTATATCTACAACCCCAAATCAGAAAAAGTTGGGACAGTATGGAAAACGCAAAAAAAGAAAAAAGAAGTGATTTCTAAATGTACTTTGACTTGTATTTCATTGCAGACAATATTAACAAAAAATATTTCATGTTTTGTCTGGTCAATTTCATGTCATTTGTAAATATGCATCCTTTCCTGTCATTCAGACCTGCAACACATTTAAAATAAAGTTGGGACAGTAAAGCATTTACCACTTTGTAATGTTGCCATTCCTTTTCACAACACTTAAAAGACGTTTAGGGACTGAAGTAATTTTGTCCCATTCTTCCTGCAAACAAGTCTTAAGGTGGGCAACAGGACGGGGTCTTCGTTGTCACATTTTGCGCTTAAAAATGCACCACACATTCTCTATTGGAGACAGGTCGGGACTGCAGGCAGGCCAGTCTAGTACCCGTACCCTCTTCCTCTGCAGCCAGGACTTTGTAATGTGTGCAATATGTGGTTTTGCATTGTCTTGTTAAAATATACATGGACGTCCCTGGAAAATGGACGTCCCTGGTCTTCTTGAAGGCATCATATTATGCTCCAAAATCTCTATGTACTTTTCAGCATTAATGGTGCCTTCACAGAAGTGCAAGTTACCTTTGCTAAGGGCACTGACACAACCCCATACCATGACAGACCCTGGCTTTTGGACTTGTTGCTGGTAACAGTCTGGATGATCCTTTTCTTCTTTGGTTCGGAGCACACGGTGTCCATTCCTCCTGAATAATACCTGAAATACTGATTCATCTGACCACAGTACACGTTTCCACTGTGTGATGGTCCATCCCAGATGCCTCCGAGCCCAGAGAAGTCGACGGCGCTTCTGAACACTGTTAACATAGGGCTTCCTTTTGGCACAGTACAGTTTAACTGGCATTTGTGGATGCAAACTGGCGATCCTCGGCCCATCTTTGCTCCTAAAGTGTTAGACTTTTCTTGGATGCTGCTTTTGTACTAAATCATAATTACAATCACCTGTTGACATCACCTGTTTCAAATCACATCATTATTTAACCATTTTACCTCATTACTAGCCCTAAAATTGCTCCTGTCCCATTTTTTTTAAATGTGTTGCAGGTCTGAATGACAGGAAAGGATGCATATTTACAAATGACATGAAGTTGACCAGACAAAACATGAAATATTTTGTGTTCATATTGTCTGCAATGAAATACAAGTCAAAGTAAATTTAGAAATCACTACTTTCTTTTTTTATTTGCGTTTTCCATACAGTCCCAACTTTTTCTGATTTTGTAAAATGATTTAACTTCTTTCAGATGAATACAATCAGAGTTTTATTAAAAAATGTCCTGGCTCTTCCAAGCTTTATAATGGCAGCCCAAAATTTGAATCCCAAAAAAGTGCATCCATCCATCATAAAAGTACTCCACACGGCTCCGAGTGAATCATTGGGGTTCTGTAAGAAAAATATCCATATTTAACACGTCAAATGTCTTGCTTCCAGTGGACCGCCTTCCGTATTCACTCATCTGCACGTCACTCCTCTGAGCTGTTCAAACAGCCAACGACAGACGTTTCCAACATGAACATGTCCCGCAGTCTTGGACGGTCCTGATGAGCCTGTGCGATGGTTTGGGAAGCGCCAACCACGCTTCCAAGCTCTGTACGAGGGGCAACAAAGGGACAATTGGTGCGCACTTTTGTAATGAATAAGTCATTTACTGTTTATTTTTTATCTGCCGTCAGACTATCTGAGATGTACAATTGTCTTGATTGGAATTACTCCATAGTGATGACGCAACCTTGTTTACATTTGATCCCCGCCCCTGAGAATCTCTCTGTACATCCCTGTATTCATGGGATTTATTTTAATAACTTTAATGTACTTAAAGTGTGCGCCAAGCACTAGAAAAATAAAAGTATCAGATCGGTTATCGGCTGATACTCAATATTCAATGACTCAGAGAGTGGACACAGAAAACTTGATTGACATCCCTACTATAAACATGTTATATATGTATTATATATGAATAATACTATATATTATTAAAAAAAAACTTGGTAACACTTTACATTAATGTTCTCTTTGTAAAGGGATATAAAGGTGTTTGTTAATGACTAATAACTCATTTACAAATGCATTATAAATCATTGATAAGCAGTTATAACTGCATGAATAAAAAGGGTGACTTTAACGCATGTCTGCCAAATAATGATCCCTTTTTAATTCACGCAGTTATAAATGCTTAATAAATGTATTTATTAACACTTATTTAAATCAAAACCAGATTCCTGATTTATTTAATGATGCAGCAAAATACACTTTCATAGTGAAACTGAAGGGTGTGGTATGTGGTTTTCTCAATAATATCTCATGACTGCCACTTTTTAATATTATCTAATATTACAGAATTGATATCTCATCACTGTCACTTTTTTATTTTCATGTTCCTTACCAGAAGTTACAGTCTTGCCATGATATTCCACAAAAGGTTCATGATCCTGTCCACAGCAGTGTGTAAAACTGATTTCTTGTTTATGAAGATAAAGAAGAACTTTATTTTGGGTAAAAAAAAAAAAAAACTAAAAGAAAACAAGAGCACAAATCATAATCTGATGAGGTATTATTAATGAATTTCTTAATTCCAATATTAGTTACTTAGTTAGAACCTTAATGCAGGGTTAACATTAATAAACTGTGAAAGTGAACCTTAATGTAAAGTGATCATGTGAACCATTTATTAATGAGTTATAAACATTAATAACACAGGTTCACAGGTGTCCACCCTGCATTAAGGTTCTAACTAAGTAACTAATATTGAAATAAGGAATTCATTAATAATCCCTCATCAGATTATGATTTGTGCTCTTGTTTTATTATTATTATTTTTTTTACCCAAAATAAAGTTCTTATTTATCTTTATAAACAAGAAATCAGTTTTACACACTGCTGTGGACAGGCATCATGAACCTTTTGTGGAATATCATGGTAAGACTGTAACTTCTGGTAAGGAACATGAAAAAAAATGAAAAAAAGTGGCAGTCATGAGATATTATTGAGAAAACCACATACCACACCCTTCAGTTTCACTATGAAAGTGTATTTTGCTGCATCATTAAATAAATCAGGAATCTGGTTTTGATTTAAATAAGTGTTAATAAATACATTTATTAAGCATTTATAGCACGTGAGTTAAAAAGGGATCATTATTTGGCAGACATTGCGTTAAAGCAGGGTCTTCAACTAAAATTGCTTGAGGTCCAGTAAATGAACCCTCCTCACCGCCGAGGTCCGGACAATTATATTTAAAAACACATTTTTTTTTGCCAGCCTAAAGAAATGTACGGAAGCCCTGAACCGCAAAGTAAAAAAATGTCAAAAAATCTAGATTTTCGAGATTAAAGTAAATATTTCGAGATTAAAGTCTAAATATATCGAGAATAAAGTCGAAATATTTCGAGAATAAAGTCGAAATGTTTCGAGAATAAAGTATATTTTTAGTAGGCTAGCTAAAGAACTGCGCTGGTGAAGAACTGGTCCAAACTTTATGTGGCACGTTGACTCGTACGATAAGATTAAACGCATTTACCTCTGCTCGGATTCTCAATTCTAGATTAGAAATTCAAGATTTTTTTTTTACTTTGCGGTTCAGGGCTTCCGTAGATTAAAAAAAAATATTTATTGAACAAAATATAATGTTCTCATATGGATAAACATGTATTTTCATATTGTTTAAGCAAACATCTTCACAAAATTGATCTCATTTTGATGTTGTTCTGATATGTGCTTTAAGTTGCTTTGGTACAAAATATCTAAATTTGTGTCTGACAAAAATATGATGAAAGAAAAATGCCTTCATCGCTAAATATGAACTGAAAAATACATTAATTTCAACATTACTATAGCAACTAAAGTGCATTTTTTATGCTGATCTGAGATAAATAACAATCAATGAACACAAACCCCCCTGGTTAAAAAAAAAAAAAAAAAAAAAAAAAAACAGAAATCTCGTGGGGGTCCTCTCTGTTTGTTTTATTCTGAAGAAAACTACGAACAAATGTATGTGACCCTGTCTATGCATAAATCAATAAAAAATTGATAAAAAAAAACAGAAATCTCATAACACATTTTATGTTCATTCACATGTCTCTACGACTGTATAAAAATATGGACAAAGTGTCCGTGACTTCACCCATAGGATTCTGAAGAGCAGATTTGATGCATAGACGTCATCATATATTGATGTCTATGGCTGAATCCGAAATCGCCCACTATACAGCCATTTGTAGCGGTGTCCGAAACCATAGTGGACATGTTTGAGCGCACTCAATCAATCCCACATTGCACCGCAATAACGAGTGTACAGCTGATGTACGATCAACGGCCGCCCGACTTCACGCACTCGCTTTTCATTTCTCTCCTTCAAGTGAACTGTAATAGTGTCCTAACGTAAGGAATAGTAAATGAGGGTTTAGGGGCGATTTCGATTCAGCCTCTGTTTGCGCCGGGCGCTTTCTGCTCTCAGTCTCTTCCTGCATGTGTAACTGCGCATCTGAATGTAGCAACAGTGAGCTTAGTAATGTAACTGTCGCCGCAACCGTGGCAACATAGGAAAACGGCTAAACTGAGCTGCCTGATTTAAATGTGATTATTTATTTAAAATCGCATTTGGCATTTATTTATTTCATTACGTCAAAAGGCTTCGCGGTCCGGATGGTCGATCTCGCGTCCGATTCGACCGAGTCCGCTAGTTGGCGACTCCCGGCGTTAAAGTCACCCTTTTTATTCATGCAGTTATAACTGCTTATCAATGATTTATAATGCATTTGTAAATGAGTTATTAGTCATTAACAGACACCTTTATATCCCTTTACAAAGAGAACATTAATGTAAAGTGTTACCAAAAACGTATATTTACTTTTATGGACTAATTCTCAAAATGCTCTAATTTAGACTTTACTTAAGTATTTAGTTTTAACTCATCAAATGAACCGAAACATCTACATCTACATTTTCTGTTATTGTCCATTTTGTTGTTTTTCATTAATGTGTTGGTTTAATGAATTTCGCCTGTGTAAATGTATGGGTAACACTTTATAATAACTACACGCTATGAAGCATTAGTTAAGCATTAGTAAATAGTCAATTTATCATTTATAAAGCATTAGTAAGCGGTTTATAACTACAGTTGTAAATGCTTTGTTCTTGATTTATAAGAATATCTATAATGCGTTTAATAATTGTATTTTCATACTTTATTAATGATCAATTTATTATTTCGGTAACACTTTACAATAAGGTTGTATTAGTTAATGCATTAGTTAACATGAACTAATGATGAACTGTACTTATAAAGCATTTATTTATCTTTGTTAATGTTAATTTCAACATTTACTAATGCATGAATAAAATCTTGTTAACATTTGTTAATGCACTGTGAACTAACATGAACAGCTGTATTTATATTAACTAACGTTAACAAAGGTTAACTAATGCTGAACAGAGGTGTTGTTCATGGTTAGTTCATGTTAACTAATGCATTAACTAATGTTAACTAATACAACCTTATTGTAAAGTGTTACCATTATTTCTAAATTTAGTATTTGATTATTTACAAACCGGTTATTTCGAGTCGGTGGTTAATAAGATCATTTAGTCAAGTAAATGATTAATAAACTATCTAAATGTACATTTGTACATCTTATTATTTAGACATATAGTAATAGCTACTCAGTGTGTTAATAAATGCTTTATTAACATGTATTCCTACTGTAGTGATTAATCAGGTATTAATCAGGTGTAATGCCTAAACAGGCATTACATTATGAGTAGCTATTACTATATGTCTAAATAATAAGATGTACAAATGTACATTTAGATAGTTTATTAACCCTTTACTTACACTTTCTAAATGATCTTATGAACCGCTGACAACTCCTACATAACCGGTTTGTAAATAATCAAATACTTAATTTAGAAATGATAAATTGATCATTAATAAAGTATTAAAATACAATTATTAAACGCATTGTAGATATGCTTATAAATCAAGAACAAAGCATTTACAACTGTAGTTATAAACCGCTTACTAATGCTTTATAAATGATAACTTGACTTTTTACTAATGCTTAACTAATGCTTCATAGCGTGTAGTTATTATAAAATATTACCAATTTATCTTCTTGCCATTTCAATTCAAATTCCCATTCAACATCCTGTGGTTCGAAACCAATTCACACTCTTGATTTGAAAGGGAGCCAATTCTTAATTTCTGAAATGTCCCCAGGGGTGTCTTATCTGATCCTCAGATGACCCTCATGCTGGCTTCAAACTTCAGATGTCTGGAGATATCAGAGCCTCCATGTCACCCTGCCCCGTGAGCTGGTCAACCATCACCTGCCGCGCAGGCAATAGATTTAGTGATAGAGTGAATGTTGTTGCTGATGTTATGGTGGCTCAGGGAATCCTGGGTAGGTGACATGGGAATGTTCTCCCGTCCATTGTGTGTATGTAAATATAGGTCTGCAATGAGAAGAGCTGGAGGTGGGTGTTTATAGTTCAAATGGCTCAAACTTTCACTTTCTTACATAGGGCCCTAAAACATTTCCCACAAATCCAAATGTTCTGTTTTAGCATTATTGTATTTAATGATTTTAATAATGAAATTTCTATTCAATTCATATATATATATATATTGAATTTTTATATATACACTAAACAGGCATTACATTATAAACTAATATTGTGTTGGTCCCCCTTTTTGCTGCCAAAACAGCCCTGACCCGTCGAGGCATGGACTCCACTAGACCCCTGAAGGTGTGCTTTGGTATCTGGCACCAATATGCTAGCAGCAGATCCTTTTAGTCCTTTAAGTTGCGAGGTGGGGCTTCCATGGATCGGACTTGTTTGTTCAGGACATCCCACAGATGCTCGACTGGATTGAGATCTGGGGAATTTGGAGGCCAAGTCAACACCTCAAACTCATTGTTGTGCTCCTCAAACCATTCCTGAACCATTTGTGCTTTGTGTCAGGAGCATTATCCTGCTGGAAGAGCCACAGACACCAGGGAATACCGTTTCCATGAAAGGGTGTACATGGTCTGCAACAATGCTTAGGTAGGTGGGACGTGTCAAAGTAACATCCACATGGAGGGCAGGACCCAAGGTTTCCCAACAGAATGTATTCTGGCACCTTTCTATCAGAACCAGCATTAACTTCTTGAACAATTTGAGCTCCAGTAGCTCGTCTGTTTGATCTGAATGTTCACTTCTGGGTGAACTACCCCTTTAAGTAAGTCTAGTAGACGAAACTGTGGCACTCCCATGATTACATGCTTGTTTGGCATGAACATCGTAGGCCGACTAGCCCTATATTCTGCAGACCAGTGCTTCTCAAACATGTCCTGGGGAGACATCCGTGGATATGGGAGATGGGCTGTGGTGGGGGTTCCTCCAGGACAGGTTTGAGAAGCACTGCTGTATAGCACTTTGAACAATGCTAATTTTCTCAAAGCTTTTTCTGGGTGAAAACTTGACTTGACTGACAGATTGCTGAAAGATGGGACAATAGGGGACAATAAAAGACGAGAGAAAAACAAGCGGAAGGGGTGTGTTTTTTCACTAGGTCATTTTAAAGACAAAGGCAGAGGTGCAGGTTCCCTGAGCGCTGCAGTTATTTGCTGCTTGTTTGCTTCTGTCTTATTGAGAGTGACATTGACACGATTATGGTGAAACAAACCTGATTAGACACATGGCTGGAGTGCACTGGGCCTCTCCCGCTGAGAGAGGGTGTGTGTTTTGACGAAAGAGAGAGAAAGATGATCTAATCAGTTACTCTTTCATTTATCAGCGCTGCTTTCACCTCCCCGCCTTTAATGCTATTAGTATTGGTGGATGAATTTGTCTAATGAAGTCAAAGTGAAGTTTTTAAGCCACGCTCTGGCCTGGACTCTCTTACCTCCGATGAACCTGAGAACAGCGACACTAACACTA
This sequence comes from Gobiocypris rarus, assembly GCA_023029165.1. Lineage (NCBI taxonomy): Eukaryota > Metazoa > Chordata > Actinopteri > Cypriniformes > Gobionidae > Gobiocypris > Gobiocypris rarus. Next base: position 33,875,365 of record CM040933.1, on the reverse strand, counting down.
GATGAAGATACATACTCATACCTTCAGGTACATGAACAAGTGCCAAAAGAAATGCTGTGTGTTAAATTTCAGATCATTTAATTTGTGATGGCCTGGTTCTGTGTAGCTTTAAAACAATGTTGAGGAAAACACGCATGCACATGTAAAATTAGATGTCTTATAATTAATGTAACACAACTCAAACCAAACTCCAACACTTTTTGAGCAGCAACAAAAAAAGTATAGCAAAGTAAAAATTCTCAAAAATTGGTGGGGACTTTTCATTGACTTCAGTTGTTTTTATACTAAGCTAAATATATTTTCTATCCACTAATCCTTCACATAACTCTCACACAAACCTTCTTGCCTTTTTATATTTTCCTACACTTTTTTTACTGTGTATAGTAAGCTTTTTCCTTGTGGCTGGTTCCCACATTGTAGGTGATTTCCTAACGTGGTGTGTTCTGCGGTATAAATGCAGTTGTGAAGGTGGAATCTGACCCTTTGTCTTCCTCACTGGCTGATTTCTGTCTTTCCCTGAGGGGCCTGAGGCCAGCTGCAGCTATATGAGTCTTACAATTCAATTGATCTTTAATATCACAAAGTGGTATTGACTCTTGAACATGCCTTTACTGAAGTACCAAATTGGTCTGCAGGCAGGGGTGGGAGAAGGTCCTGGTTACTGGGCTGTAGGCTTTTTTAAATAGTCTGAAAAAGAGAAAACGATGGGAGGTGAGATATTTTATGTTTGTGTAATTATTATCAATCAGTGTTTTATTTTGAGCAGTTTGTGGACAGCATGTACCTGGAATTATCGCTAACACTAGTTTCCTAGTTAAAAAATTAGACATTAGCTCATAAACACGACTTCAGAAGTGGGACGTAGGAAACTTCCAATAGCACATGAAGGCAGCATAAAAACTGCACTGATATCTGCATTCTGGTGACTGTACAACTATAAAAGGTACAACTATATATTTATCATATAGGATTTATGTAGGATGAATTAAGGTTCATTAGTCTTTAACATTGAAAAAAAGACTCTATTGACCAACATTCACCAGCTTTATAACCTTTTTAACAATCAATAACATTTTAATAATCAATGTTAGAATCAATACATTAAGGATTTTTCTAATTCATAAAAAAGAGTTCTGCATGCACCTTAAAGTGTTCAAATATTGTAATATTCACATAGTGGTAAGAATGAACAACAGGTAAGCCTTATAAATATGGTATCTTTATAGAGTGCTGCGGGGATGATGTATTTTTGTAGGCCTAGAACCAGAAATGAGTTGCATTTTAGAAAGTCCAGTTCCATCGTCCTGAAGTCAATGTGTTTTTTGAATGGGTTTTAGGTTAAATTATTGACATAAGGCCTGTGGTGAACGCATTCTACGATATATATTTAAAATACACTATACTGCCAAAAGCTTTGGGACGTGCACATGAACTTTAATGTCATCCCATTCTTAATCCGTAGGGTTTAATATGGAGTTGGCTCACCCTTTGCTGCTATAACAGCTTCAACTCTTCTGGGAAGGCTTTCCACAAGGATTAGGAGTGTGTTTATGGGAATTTTTGACCATTCTTCTAGAAGTGCATTTGTGAGGTCAGGCACTGATGTTGGACGAGAAGGCCTGGCTCGCAGTCTCCGCTCTAGTTCATCCCAAAGGTGTTCTATCGGGATGAGGTCAGGACTCTGTGCAGGCCAGTCCAGTTCCTCCACACCAAACTCACTCATCCATGTCTTTATGGACCGATGCTTTGTGCACTGGAGCGCAGTCATGTTGGGACAGGAAGGGGCCGTCCCCAAACTGTTCCCACAAAGTTCCCACAAAGTTGGGAGCATGAAACTGTCCAAAATGTCTTGGTATGCTGAAGCATTAAGAGTTCCTTTCACTGGAACTAAGAGGCCAAGCCCAACCCCTGAAAAACAACCCCACACCATAATCCCCCCTCCACCAAACTTTACACTTGGCACAATGCAGTCAGGCAAGTCCCGTTCCCCTGGCAACCGCCAAACCCAGACTCATCCATGTGATTGGCAGACAGAGAAGCGTGATTGGTCACTCCAGAGAACACGTCTCACTGCTCTAGAGTCCAGTGGTGTTAGCTTTACCCCACTGTAAGGCTTGGATGCAGCTGTTTTGCCATCTTTCTGTGTAGAGAATACTAAAGGCGATCTGGCAGAAGCTAGATATTTTACTTTATAAAGGTTTTAATATGGATATTTTTCTCAAACAAACCCATCGATTTGCTTCAGAAGGACTTTATTAACCCCCCGGTGCCGTGTGGAGTATGTTTATTATGGATGGATGCACTTTTTTGAGCTTCAAACTCAATGGACCCGTCACTGCCATTATAAGGCTTGAAACCTCCAGGATATTTATTAATATAACTCTGATTGAAAGTCATATACACTTAGGATGGCTTGAGGGCTAGAAAATCATGGGGTCATTTCAACACTTTCTCACTCCCAGCCAGCATTTTTTTTTTTTTTACTATTTAGACACGTTTGAACATGTAACCCAACCCCATCCATAAACCTACCCATTAGTGTATTGTAAACACAGATTTAACAGGCAACTACAACTGCAGGCACAATTTATTCAAAAAGTACAAATACACCAAGTGTTCCGATGCCAAACAAATGCATTTTGTAAAGAAGATCCCCAAAAGCAGTCAGCATCAAGTCCACTTGCTGAAGATCATGAACACATTAAAAAATTGCCCGAAGAAACGTCACATCAGCTTTGACAGTCGTGTGTCCCGTGACCGATTGCGTCATTACGTCAGCTTTGATTGTAAAATACCATTGGCTCTCGTGTGTCTCGTGACTGATTGTGTCATGCTAAAGAGTCGTGTGTATCATTTGAATGAGATCTGAGTGTGTGCGTGTGTGTGTTCACGGAGCGGCGCGATCATTTCAGCGATTAAAACATTAAGATCGACTCTGTTCTTCACATGAAGATATCGTATGATACAAGTTAATACATTTATACTGTTTTTGGTCATTTTTTGCAATTAATACCTGTGACTGTACTTTTATTTTCCTGTTACATGTTTTATATTGTTGGGAGTGGGTAGGTTTAGGGTAGGAGTTGGGTTAGTTGCACCAAAACATAAAAGTAGCCTATAAATATTTATAAAATCATGCCTACTTTTACAAATGCAAAGAATGAAATGCTTCTTGATCTGACGCATTGGGCAAACAACTGAAATCAATGGAGTATCCTGCGCATCGGAAATTACACTAAAGGGCCCTGTGTGCTAAAGAGTGACGCAGAGGGGTCCTGACCAACTGTCAATATGGGACGAGTTTGGAGTGAGAACGTGTTGGTAATTTTCATTTTAAAGTGAACTGCTCCTTTAACCTCATCCGGTCACTTTCACAGCCTTGTTGTGTTTATAATCACACTATTATAACTTAAACGTTCAGGGAAAATGTTTTTAGACCGAAGGAGTTGCCGATTATGAAGTTGAAGTCATGTGTCATGCATAAAGTTGTGTTAATTTATGAAGACTATCATGATGAACAAAACGTGTAAGAATGACTTTATTTTCTGCAATAATGCAAAAGCCAGTGGAAAAATCCTTTTGGGTTTTTGTCGAGGGAACCAGGCTGAAGCAAACTTATGGGTTGGCCAACAAAAATACACCACCACTGAAGCTCTATTGAAGTTAGTGGTGTGGGTGAAGAGGTCTCCCATGAAAAGAGTCGTGTCCCTTTGTGAATGTGTAAAGAATGACTTTGACTTACAGTATGTACACATGCTTACTCATGGGAATGCATAAGAAGATTTTCTCACCAGTTTCTGCTTTATAAGTTCTGATGGCTTTTTCTTTCTTTTCAACATGACATCATGACTTTGCGTAAACATACACACCACTTTCTAAAGCCAAATGGGCGTTATCTGTACGCATTTTGAGCTATCCGTGTGTATGTCCATGCCGTGTGATTCCACGGGAATGTCTACGCCGAAACAAACCATTATGTGTGTGTGTGTGTGTGTGTGTGTGTGTGTGTGTGTATGTATGTGTGTGTCCCCACAATGTAAATGGATTTTTAAACATACTAAATTATGTTTTTTTGAAAATGTAAAAATGCAGAATGCTTCTTGTGATGGGGAAAGAATGAAATGGCGTTGATAGACACGCTAAAAAGTGATAATGCGTCTTGATAGTGTATTTAGTGTATTTTACCCCGGGATCAAATCTATGCAATAAAGTGTTTTATGCAAATGAGGATCCAGATTCCTCTTCACCATTGGTTGTGCTACACACATGTCCAGGTTTCCCTATAACAACTTCAACTTCCGTTACAATTTTCCTTTTAATTTATCATTAAAAGACATTTATGATCCTCAGATTAAGCTTTTGCATGTGTGGTATTGCATAGCACAGGTTTACTTTGAAAAGTAATGTGTTACAAAACCATAACTTATCATAAAATGTAAATAAATAAATTACTGTTATATGTTACTTTTACACAGCTCCAGAGTGGAGAACTTTGACATTATTATTTTTTGTTTTGTTTTGTTTTATATTTCTTTATTTCGACAGAGACTTTAGATACTCTACTAACTATAAGTAACTTTGCAACTACATGTCAACTAACTCTCATTACAGTATTACTGTTAGGGTTTGGGTTAGTAGAGAAAGTTGACATGAAGATGCAAAGTTACTTATAGTCAGTAGAATAAATCAAATTAGTAAAAAAAAATTTTTTTTTTTAAATCATAATTATTTAACAAGTTACTGTTAATGTAACGCATTACTCCAACACTGTTTATGAACAGCAAGTATTGAACTCGAAGGTTTGATTGCAGTTCTCTCTCTCTCTCTCTCTCTCTCTGTGTGTGTGTGTGTGTGTGTGTGTTTACTGTGTGTGTTCCTTGGCTCTCTCTCATTATGTTTGTCTCAAGGGGGAAGTATTACATGTGTCCATCTCTAGATCTCCTTTGAAAATATAATTGGACTGAATGTAATTCTCTGGTGGCGTTTAATTAAGGCAAGGTGATGAAGTAGAACATAGCAGAACTTTAGAGCTTCTAAGTGTAAATGTCTACATAAGAGCGAGAGAAAGCCTATGCATCTGCTTAAGTTCATCTGCTTAATGTTTATTGTACACTTTTAAATCATACCTGGAGGTGTATCATTTATTGTGTGTATGATATGTGGGTACTGTGAAATTTCCCTCGTGTAATTCCCACCTGACACCAGCGTGTGTCTTGTTGCGGTAAACATTTGAACTTTGTTGGTTCTTCAGATCTTTTCATTGATGTGTGTTTTCTCTCTCTCTCTCTCTCTCTCTCTCTTAGACACACTTTTGTTTGTTTCTGCTCATGTTAGTGTAGCCGTTTCACAATGGAAGCTCGCTATTAGTCAGATTTTCCCATGCACTTCCAATACACCTCAGAAATCTCATTTTACAGGATTCTGCCATGCTTTAGTTGTCTCCTGGATGTCTTTGATGGCTTTTTTTGATGGATTAGCCTGTTTTAATCTTGCTTTAAAGGGATAGTTCACCCAAAAATATGATTCTGTCATCATTGATTTAACCTCATAAGGGTAAATAAGACTTTAGTTCATCTGCATTAAACTAATTAAGTTATTTAACCATGTTTTGTCCATCCATTGAGAATCTACACAACCCAAGCTTGTCAAGCTTCAGGAATGCAATGTGAATGAATATATGTGAATAAAAATGAAATCTGTTCATCATAAAGTGATTGTATCTCTCAAGAACATCTTTGATTTGATTCATTTGACAGCACAGCGATCGTTCATACTTGCCACAATTAATATATTAGTCTACAAAACGTACTTAATAATTTAAGATCATGAGAAGATTTGGTTCAAATTCAGACAAAGTGCGTGAAGGGTTTTTATTTTCTTCATATTGACAGCATACAGTAAAGCTCTTTGTAGATGTTGAGTAGATGGCAGGTCATTTTACTGTAGCGCTCTCGTGAATGCCTGTTCAATCCGTTCATTCAGACTAATTTCCTTTTTCTATCTCATTCACTTGCATTCACTTATCGATCTATTCAATCATTGATCAGAAACATTGATCCGCCCACTGATCCTTCCAGTCATCCGTCAGCTGCTGACAGGCTTTTAATTGATGAGAAAGCTGGTCAAATTAAGCAATTAGGCCAAACAGGGAAAAGCAGACAGATAACTACACCCTGACCAGGTGAAGAGACACAGCCGGAGTAATGATAGGGAGATGCGGAGTGTTTACGCTTTTTCATTTCGCAACGTGAATGAATTTTTCATTGCGATTCATAAAATATCCATCACTATTTTACCTGAGGAGAGAATAAAACAGAGGACAAAGAGAGAAAGAGAGCCCTTATGAATCAAGAGTTGGGTGAAGACGCTGATGGTGGGAGGTGTAGGGGGGGTGAACAACAAAACCAAACACCTGACAGACAGGGTGGGGGTTGGGGGTAATATCTGGGTGAAAGTCAGAAGAGGAGGTGTGGGGAAAGATGGGCCACTTGGGGAGGGGTGGCGGAGGCGACTAACAATAACACCAGCAACAGCGAGCGTGATTGGGCGATGCTCATTTTCACTCTGTCAGGAGACGATAGATGATGCCAACCGTTGTCACAGAATCATTCCACACGTGAGACGAAATCTTTTGTTCAAAACCAACACAGGTCTCTTGTAGAATTCAGTTTGTTCCCAGTTACGCCAGCTTCCTAATAAAAGCAGAAACATTTGATTTTACAGTCATGCCCAAACCTTCTTAAGTATAACTTTTGGTCCCACTTTATATTAAGTGTCTTTAACTACTATTCACTACTAATCATAATGCACTTATTGTGCACATACAGTTGTGCTTGAAAGTTTATGAACCTCTTGCAGGTTTAAATTTTTACAAAATAAGAGGGATCATACAAAATGCATGTTATCTTTTATTTAGTACTGTCCTGAATAGAATATTTTACATAAGATGTTTACATACAGCCCACAAAAAAAAAAAAAAAAAAGAAATATATATATATATATATATATATATATATATAAATGCTGAATTTATAAATACGAATTGCTTCAAAATTTCACATACCCTTGATTAATAATCATGTGTGTAATTCCCTAGATGATCCACGGCTCTGTGTGTGTGTGTGTGTGTGTGTGTGTGTGTGTGTGTGTGTGTGTGTGTGTGTGTGTGTTGTTCTTGAGTCTCTTGTTTGTCCTGATTAGTTAAACTGACCAACTTTCCGAAAAATTCTTCAGTTTTCCAGTATCTTCTGCATATTTGAACCCTCTCCAGCAGTGACTGTGATTCTGAGATCCATCTTTTCACACTGAGGACGATTGAGGGACTCAAACACAACTATTAAAAAAGCGTCACACATTCACTGAAGCTCCAGAAGGAAACATGGGGGTGAAAACTTTTGCAATTGAAGATCAGGTCAATTGTACTTAATTTTTCTTCTGGGAAGCATGTGAGTATCTTCTGTTGCTTCTGAAGGGCAGTACTAAATGAAAATGTATATTTAAATAAAATAAGAAAATTTGATATCTTCATCCTGTTCAAAAGTTTTCACCCCCGGTTCTTAATGCTTTGTGTTTCCTTCTGGAGCTTCAGTGAATGTGTGAAGCTTTTTTAATAGTTGTGTTTGAGTCCCTCAATCGTCCTCAGTGTGAAAAGATGGATCTCAGAATCACAGTCACTGCTGGAGAGGGTTCAAATATGCAGAAGATGCTGGAAAATTCAGCTATTTTTTTATTTATCTTGTGGACTACTACTTACATAAAAAATCTTTAATTTCACATCTGTTGACCCTTCCCTTAACTCACCATTAACCTTCACATAAAACCAAACATGTCCCTAACCTTACCCATATCCCACCTCAGCAGCAGAACAATTGTTTTGCAATTTACCAATAAGTACATTGTATCTAGCATTTTTTATAAAGATGTAAGTACATAGTAGTTAAAGTTTAGACTAATGTTTGTACAATACTGTCATCATTGTCATGACCCCTGGTCTTGTGTGGACTTTTCAGTTATTTCCTGTTTTGTGCTATGCTTTCAGTCCTTTGTAGTTTTTCTTGTTGATCAGTTCTTTGATTGTTCCCAGGTGTGTCTTGTTTGCCAATCACCGCTTGTGTATTTAATCCCCACTGTTTCTTGTGTTCCTTGTCGAGTCTTGTCCTACATGAGCCGTGTTTCCACCGCAGGAACCTTCCCCAGGAACTAATGACTTTGGGGTGGTACTGTGTGTTCGACCGCAGGGTCTAAATGAAGTTCCGGGTAAAAATGTCCCCCTCAGAGGGAAGTACTTGTTCATGAGCTTTTGGGGGTGGTACTTGAACATGCTGATTGGTTGACTCTATACACAGCATTTTATTTCAACCACCATTTTTAAAAGTCTGTTGCGGTGCGTGCCGTAAGTGTCGTTTGCTATTCGAATCAACTATGAAGGACGATGGACCGGCGACGAGCTTCAGGCTTTATTAAGCTTATATGCGAAGGACGAAATCCAGCGGGAACTGGAAAGTCAGAATTGCACCTTAATGGGAAAAGTGAATTTCTGATGGGAAACTGGAGGGACATAACCCAAAAATGGGTTGATAGAGTCACACATAATGAAATGCAACCAAACATTAAATCATGACTACAGCAGTTAAGGCTGGAATCTCTCTGTCTGGCCACACAAGCGCAGGCGTGACCCCAGGATCCTTATATTGGCCTGTGACCTGTGAACTGCTTTGCTAAATCCACCCCAGCTCAGCTAGAGCACTGTCCCATTTGCATGAATTTATGCATGCAATGGATGCCATCATCCGTCTGCAGATAGTCAATTAAATATCTAATTAACTCAGGCGAAGATTTAAATAATTCAGATGTATTGACTGGCCTCTGGGAGACCAGATTCGCCACTAAATCATGTCAGTGCTGTGAGTCTTAGCTAGCCCTGCCGCGATCATAAAACAGACCCAAATGATTCCTTCTCAGCTTTAGACGTCCAGCAGAAAATATGCAGTTGAAGGTTCAAACCAGCTCCTTTCTGGTCTTGATTTAACTAGTACTAAAAGTGTAAAAGCTCAAGAGAAATTAATTGGTTGCACTTGATTTTACAGTATGTGCTATTTCAGTGTACCTACCAAAGGAAGTACTGTATGAAATAAGGTAAATAGATGGGTTAAGTTTAGGAGTTTAGGGGTAGTACCTGGTTATTAACCAGTCCTGAGCCTGTTTTTTCTCCTTTCTGTCACCTGATGTAGTTTGGGTTCTTACCACTGTCACCTCTGGCTTGCTTAGTCTGGGACACTTAATATTCAACAAAATTATTGATCTGACTGTACTGACGCCGCTGTATGAGACCTGAGCTGAGCTGGACGATGACTTGATTGCGTTATATATGATATATATGAACTAATTTAATAATTGATGATCTTTACGACAGAACTGAATCAACACTGAACAACAGCCAACATGCATTATTTTCCTGTTATCACTGTAAAGCTGCTTTGAATCAATCTGTATTGTATAAAACGCAGTGTTGGGAAGGTTGGAAATGTAGTAGATTACAAGTTACTCTATTTAAAATGTAATAAGTAGTGGAACTATTTCAATTACTTTACTAAAGTAATGTAACTGATTACATTTGACAACTTTTTGTTTGTACATTGCAAACGAATGTGTTCAACTGGTCATCATTTTCCAACATTTAAACTAGGCACGATTAACTTTAGAGATACTCAACACTAATTACTGTCAGACTTCCAAATCCTTCATCATTTAAATTAAGATTACAATGATTTAATTTTAAAGCACAGCCATCACAAAACTTACTGTGAGATCGTTCTGAGGTAAATACAGAATCCTAATTATTATATTTTTATTTAAAAATAAAACATATACATAAACCCAAATAGGACATACAACTACTATTGTGAAATATCCATCTACAAACAATTATGAATTTGAAATAAGACATTGGTAAATCTTTAATAATAGTATTTGACTTAATTAAAATCAGTCATTTATCTTATTTTATAATCTAGCTTGTCATTGTTTTAATTGTTTTTCATTTGAATATGAATATACAAGGTTGGAGATCCCAAGCAAACAGAACACTGATCCCCATCATGGTGACTTCAGACAATTACAGTACTGATGTCAGCATCATTTTGGTGTTAATGAACAGTAATTCGTAAGAAAATGACCCAACATGCATTGATTTCACTGTATATTTCTGACTACAGTAATTTATTTTAAAATAATACTCTTTAATCCTGTAAATTCCTAGCAATTTTTTAGAGTGTAGCTTTTTACAGAAAAACATTTTTATAAACGTTAACAATTTCATAAGTAACTGTAAATTAATGTATTTTTTATTTTATGTTAAATTTTATCAGTATAGATCTAGATGAATATCAGAATCAATGTGAAAGGAAAACGGAAAGAATGACAGCATGAGGAAAAGACAGGGCAAGTCACATTTCCTTAAGAGGTTCTGCTTTATGTGGGACATTTCAGAGGATCTGGCACGGTGGAAAATGTAGGGTCTTTTGGATGATTCCCAACACAGCACCTGCTATGAGTCACAGTCTTGAACACACACACGCACGCACGCACGCACGCACACGCACACACACGCACACACGTTGTGTTTCCATGTTTTATGGGGACATTCCTTAGGCGTAATGGTTTTTATACTGTATAAACTATATATTCTATCCCCCTACACTGCCCCTGCCCCTAAACCTACCCATCACACACACACACACACACACACACACACACACACACACACACACACACACACACACACACACACACACACACACACACAACACACACACACACACACACACACACACACACACACACACACACACTGCCCCTAAACCTACCCATCACAGGAGACATGCTGCATTTTTACATTTTCAAAAAACATCACTTAGTGTGATTTATGACCTGTTTTCCTCATGGGGACCAAAAAATGTCCCCATAAGGACAAGGATTTTGGATATTGCCATCTTTGTGGGGACATTTTGTCCCCATACCGCAGGGATTACCAGAAAATATGGTTTGTACAGTATAAAATGCATTACGCCTATGGAATGTCCCCACATTTCACAAAAACAAACATGTGTGTGTGTGTGTGTGTGTGTGTGTGTGTGTGTGTGTGTGTGTGTGTGTGTGTGTGTGTGTGTTTGTAAAAAGATCGTACACATACTGAGATAAATAATGGTCAAGTGAGGAAAATATGAGGTTTAAACAAAGAAAATAAAACAATATAAAAAATCAAAGCTGTTAGAACTTGCTTTTAATACATTATGTGTCATTCATCTATAATTCAATTGACATGCGGACACAGGTGTATGTTTTCTCTGTTATACAATCATATAAAACTGCATCCAATCAGATTTCAAATCTATCCTTCAATCTGTTTTATCATTAAGATCATAAAACTGGTTTGTGAATACAATATATTGCATATATATGCCTTTTTAGTTTTCCGTTGAGGTAAGCTAAATACTTCCCACGAGAACAGCGATGAAACTGGTTAGTCGAGAGTAACCGACCCAATGAGAATGACCAACAGGTCAGCGGTTTCTGATGATGAGGGTTTACATCAGATGACAGCGCTAGTTTCAAATTACTATTTTCCCATCATGCTGTAGGTTAGCATATGCATGCTTTGTCAAATGGCCATGACAGAACTAGTAGTACACGAGAATGTCAAAAGTCCATAATGATAAAAAATAAATACAATTACAGTGAACATGGGAACAAATGTACATGTAGAAGTAAAACTAGGCGCAGGAATTTATTGGCTGGGCACACATTCAGCATTGTTCAAGCAACAATTAATTTTAATAGATGGCAAACAATGTTACTGGTTTAAAACAGAATACTTCACCTCGTGTGAACTCAAACTGGGCCTTGGAAGAGAGTATGAGTGCCAGCAGAAGAAATATTTGCATGCTATCTATAGACAATGATTTATGAGCCCGTACAATAATGAGTCCTTGGTGAGTATCCTAAACCAGAAAATACTTCACAGATTATAATGTCTCTTACTATCACAATCTCTCCGTGCTGAAGATCATTCAGAGCTCTGAATGGGATCTGCGCTTGAAAATTAACGTTACTGCATCTGAAATGAGACCAAAACCACAAACTGCTCAGACCACGACCTTGCCAATCCTGCATTCTTGTTCTCCTGGGTTTGGATGGAGTTTAGGCTTATCAGTTTTTTTGCAGCAATTAAAGGAGGTTTATTTCATTGCTCATTTTGTCGCCATCTTTTGAAGCACTCTATAGGGGAGAGAGACACAGAAATCTTGGCATGAGAAACGTCCATGAGCCGCTGCGAGCAAAGAGGCAGATTTACAATCACGTTCTTCTGTGGGGTCCTTCAACTTCAACCCATAAGATTCATCTTCAAAACCCAAATAAAGATATTTTTTATATTTTCTCATCACTTTTGCCCATCCATTGAAAATCTAAGCAATCAACATGCTTGAGCTTCAGTTTACCATATTTGATGTGCTCTATGTACTGTATGTGCATTGACCAAGCGGCAACCTCCCCCAGTTTCTCTCGAAGCCAGTGACTTAAACTGGCTCCAGAAGGAGCAGAATCTCATTGAGCTCCATTTTAAAATGCCCAACTTTACAGCAGAAAAAAAAACATGTTTACAGCCTGGAACAACTTGTGGTTTTGGTCTATACAGCTAATAATTCATGCTAACTTTGAGGGGGTGATTTGTTTTATATCTCATTGGTTTACATTATATAAAGCCTTAAAGTTCTGCACAATTAAGCGCGTGGTCTTTTTGAGCGGCAGGTGGATAGGCATTTATCTGCTGCCTGTTAGTCATCACGTCACCTCAGCTCCGCCCACGGAATGGCCGACTTTACGCTTCAAAACTGCTCTTCAGAATCCTATGGTCATTAAGAAGACATTTGTCTCAAAATATATTCAATAATAAACTTAAATTTACAACATTATTTAAAAAAAAATCAAATATTATATCAAATAGGCGAATCACGTGGGCGCTGTGTCAAAGATCAGACAAATTTCCATGTGAATCTTGAAAAGCAGGTGTTTTGGAAAGTGCTGAGGCAAGTGTTTGTGCTATCTAGTGGTTTAGAGGAAAATTAAATCAAAGGAGCCTTTTACCCCTATACCTTTAACCCGTTGTACCCTACTTCATGTTCTGCGATCCGCTACATCTCACGCTTGGGGACCTGAAAATGCAAACTTTCAAGTTTTTGAAAATGATGCCTTCACCTTCTATTGTAACTGTGTCATGAGTAACCAACTTGAATCAAAGCTTTAAGCGGCTTGCAATTGACAGTCAGCCACCTAGCTGTCACCAGTCCTTTCTGCAGGTTTTGTTGTTTTTGTTTTCTTATTTTGATGTGAGTTGTGTCCTCCATATATATTTATCCATTCCTTTTTTTTTCTTATTTGTGACTGATCTAAGATGGTTTTGTCTGCTTCATATACAGAGCATCCCAAAAGTATTTACAGCGCTTCACTTTTTCCACATTTTGTAATGTTACAAATGTCCAAAATGGATTAAATTCATTATTTCTTTGCCAATTCTACAAACAATACCCCATAATGACAATGTGAAAAAAGATTGTTTTAAATCTTAGCAAATTTCTTAAAGATAAGGAACGTGAAAATTCACATATACATAAGTATTCACAGCATTTTCTCAATACTTTGTTGAAGCACCTTTGGCACCAATTACAGCCTCAAGTCTTTTTGAGTATGATGCTACAAGCTTGGCACACATATTTTGGGCAGTTTTTTCCATTTTTCTTTGCAGGACCTCTCAAGCTACATCAGGTTGGATTGGAAGCGTCAGTAAACAGCCATTTTCGGATCTTCCCATCGGGTTCAAGTCTGGGCTCTGGCTGGGCCACTCAAGCACATTCACAGAGTTGTCCTGTAGCCACTCCTTAGTTATCTTGGCTGTGGGCTTAGGGTTGTTGTCCTGTTGGAAGATGAACTTTCGCCCCAGTCTGAGGTCCAGAGCGCTCTGGAGAAGGTTTTCATCAAGGATGTCTCTGTACATTGCTGCATTCATCTTTCTCTCGATCCTGACTAGTCTCCCAGTTCCTGCCGCTGAAAAACATCCCCACAGCATGATGCTGCCACCACCATGCTGGATGGTATTGGCCAGGTGATGAGCGGTGCCTGGTTTCCCCCAGACATGACGCTTGCCTTTCAGGCCAAAGAGTTGAATCTTTGTTTCATCAGACAAGAACATTTTGTTTCTTGTGGCCTGAGAGTCCTTCAGGTGCCTTTTGGCAAACTCCAGGCGGACTTTTACTTAGGAGTGGCTTCCGTCTGGCCACTCTACCATACAGGCCTGATTGGTGAAGAGATGATTGTTCTTCTGGAATGTTCTCCTCTCTCCACAGAGAAGCGCTGGAGCTCTCTCAGCGTGACCATTGGGTTCTTGGTCACCTCCCTGACTAAGGCCCTTCTCCCCTGATCGCTCAGTTTGGGCGGGTGGCCAGCTCTAGAAAGAGCCCTGGTGGTTTCAAACTTCTTCCCTTTACGGATGACCAATACGCTTCAATACTGCAGAAATGTTTCTGTACCCTTTCCCATATCCGTGCCTTGATGCAATCCTGTCTCAGAGGTCTGCAGATCAATTCCTTGGACTTGGACACAATTCTATGGAATTCAAAATAGGACTTTTTCGCAAAACTGCAATGAAACATGATTTTTCGCATTTAAAGGTCACCAGTTTTCATTTATACTTCTGCGTTGTGGTCCAGGTCAATGTGCAATTACACATGCAAACCGCTAGTAGGCAGTGTCCATGGGCATGTTGATGGTGTAACCAACTGTATCAAGGCAAAAGTTGAAGAAGAAGCAGCTTGTTGTTTACATTGATGGAGTAGCACCAGTAGTGATGGCAGAAATATAGTGACTTTTCTTGCAGCTTCTTGAGTTGTTGTATCTAATACAAATGAATCATAGTTGATTAGTAGAGTTAAATAAGAGGCGATCTGGCGCTGACACTTTTGAAATCATGCAGAGTGCTCGTGGCCCAGTTTTCAGTATCGGTGGCTCATGCACAAACAAGCGCTGAATAGATTGCTGTTGCTTTATTCGTAACGTTGAAATCACAAAACGAAATGCACCGTCCCTGTTCTTGATATAATCACTGATTACCATCTTTGGTTTTGATGAGAAAATAAATAAATAAACTATACATTGCTGGATTAGAACCCAGAACCTCTGGCACACTTAATGAATATTCTACCGCTAGACCATCAAGAGCTCACAAACACACACACACACACACACACACACACACACACACACACACACACACACACACACACACACACACACACACACACACACACACACACACACACACACACACACACACACACACACACACACACACACACACACACACACACACACACACACACACACACACACACACACACACACACACACACACACACACACACACACACACACACACACACACACACACACACACACACACACACACACACACACACACACACACACACACACACACACACACACACACACACACACACACACACACACACACACACACACACACACACACACACACACACACACACACACACACACACACACACACACACACACACACACACACACACACACACACACACACACACACACACACACACACACACACACACACACACACACACACACACACACACACACACACACACACACACACACACACACACACACACACACACACACACACACACAGCGGATCTATGTATTTATTCACTAACAAAGAATCTCTGATTACAAACGCAAGGATGAAATTATCATCCCATTTCTGGGCACACACACACTCCTATCGCAGAATTTTTTGACCTGAGGGAGGGGTTTTGGCAGACCAATCACGGCGCTTGCGGTCCCCGTAGAATTGACGCGTTGTTACTTTTTTGGATAGGTGCGCGTCAGGGTACGCGTGCAACACACAGCCTACGACATAGCTACGGAGTTCACTCGACGCAGAAGTATAAATTGGGCTTTATCATGAAGACCTTGAAGCAGATGAGGGAGAAACACCCACAAACACCTCATACGTGGCCGCTCCTAAGTATAAGGGGCTTTCCTTACCATTAATGCTCGAAAAACAAGCCTACGTCTCCTTCGATTAAAAATAATGGCTAAAGCGATGGCTGGGATATACTACCAACATACGTTAGCATAGTTTATTTTTTTAATGACTTATCGCAAGAGAAAAATCATGTTAATGTGTGTGATGTTATTAAACATTTCACTGCCCTTCCCTCCATTTATAATTACCAAATAATA
Source organism: Gobiocypris rarus (assembly GCA_023029165.1). Taxonomy (NCBI): domain Eukaryota; kingdom Metazoa; phylum Chordata; class Actinopteri; order Cypriniformes; family Gobionidae; genus Gobiocypris; species Gobiocypris rarus. The sequence goes on along the minus strand of CM040933.1, from coordinate 33,859,027 downwards.
ATGTCAAATTAAAAGTTTAATTGTAAAGTACATTTTGAATTATGTTTACACATATACACTGTGCTTTAAAGATGTGCACTTATTTTGATGTGTTGACTAACGCACTAAAGCACACTAATTACTTGTTAAGATTATAATTTGAACTGTAGTGTTGTTCGACATATGCATAAAGTTAATATTTAAATGTACTAAACTACAACTTCATCATAACAAATTTGTAATTACAAATATATTTTAAAATACATGAAAAGCAGGTTTAAACTGAAATGGCATTAAAGTATATTTAGTTTACCATAAATGCTTGTCAGTACATTCGGCAGTACGCCATATTTCAATAGACAATAGAAGTAATTATGAAATTACGCAAGGATGTAGTAATGTACATATAAAGAAGTTCTATTTATGTAGGTGGATCAGAAAAAAAGTTCAACTAATTATATTTAATATAAATTTAAACTATAATATATTTTTATTGAATTGCAATTAAGTGTATAGGTATATATTTTAAAGTGTATTATTTCCTTAATAAGTACTCTAAATGCTAAAGTGTTAACTGAATTATTATTATTATTATTATTTTTTTCAAGGAACAGGCTTTTTAAATGCTTCTCAATTCCATTTAGTGAAACTAGAGGCACAGTAATCACAAACTTCAGCATTAAGTCAACTGTTTTGACCTCTCTCTCTCTCTCTCTCTCTCTCTCTCTCTCTCTCTCTCTCTCTCTCTCTCAGTTTAGCAGGCACTGACTCTCAACATATGTCTGTCTCCACTGGCCTGTACATCCAGCCGGTAAGCCTCAGTAACTCTCCATTCTCTCCCTGTCTCTCTTTCTCCTCCAGCGGGACGGTACCAGGGGAGAGACTGTCCGATTAAATCAGCCTCTGTTCCTTGCCACTGAGCGCTGGGATCCAGGGGAGGGTCTATGCCTAACACTCCATGAAAACACTCCATTCAGAAGCCATTAAAGTCTATGCCTGTGTTAAACTCCTCCACCAGAGAACAGCAGGTTAAAGGGAAGGGAGGAGCACAGCCGATTATCACAGAGAAGGCATTTGTTACACACATATATCAACGCTTGCCTTAGGGGCCAATGAGAATAATAGTGGGAATAAAGCACATGAATGTCCAAAGCAAACATACATCTTGTTACTAACTTATACTGTTGGACTGCTAAAGACCCCATGAAATGTCTTGAACGAGCCCTGTTTTCTATTCTGTGTTGAAACATGATTTGGTACTTGCTAGTCATTGCAGATTATATTATAGGAGAGCTTTCATAGTCTAATGAATGTGTTCACACAAGACCGTCTACTCCGGTCGTGTTCATATAAAAATTGCTTGAGCTTATATAGGACAGAAGTGGTCGAAAGTGGACAAAAGGGATGGATTAAACGGGAATGTCTCAGAGAGTTATCATGACAGAACTAACAGAATGCAAATACAGCTTTTCAATTAAAGTTACAACAGTTATTCAGTAAAGAACATTGAGTAATTTTCTGATTGTCTTGTTCTTTGATTAACATTAATGACACAGACAGCAGCATGAATATTAGGCTGCTGTCCCTTTAAGAAGGAATGCGCAGATCCAATATGCTGATTCATGTGCGTTTTCTTTCTCAACTGTTTACGCTCTATACAAAACAAACTGTCTACCTGAATATTCGCCAAAACAGGTATTTTGACATAATTTTGTGTGTATGTGACCAGTTAAAGCGCAATAAGCCATGAAAAAAGTACTCAATTTGGATCTCATGAGCTGTTTGTAAGGCGTCTTTATGTGTGCACACTTTTGGTGTGAGTGAGAAACCTGTGGGAATGAGTACAATTCTGCGCAACCCTGCGGGTTAGATTTGCTGCCGCTAGGGTGTGTCTAGATTTAAAGGCCTGTTTTCACCAAGGAGGATAACTATAAAGATAAAGATAAAGTTCTAAAAATCGTTCTCAATATTAAAGAATAGCAGAGTTCACACTACAGCTATAATGAGAACGGCACAGAAAAAATGATATCGATGGAATCACTTTCATTATTGATTTTATCCAGCTGATGAACAATACAAATATTGACAGCCAATCAGAATCCATCCTGCTGTAATGAGCTTGAGCTTTTAAAGCAACAGACAAGCATGAGCTTAGAATAATCTGAACGATATGTGGACGCTATTATAGTTAAACTACTGGCGGATCCATTGAAATGGGTTTTTAATGAAACCCTGAGCCCTTGATCACTGGAATCCACAATGGAGCTGATTAATTAGTTACAGTTTTTCCCTTATTTGTGAATTTGTTTAATAGGCCTGTATGTATGCTTGGGCTGCTGGAGAAAATATAACAAGTTACACAAACAAAAATGATAAAAATACAGTAAACTATAACAGTCAGCTTAAGGTAGCTACATGTATTATGCGGTTAAATAACTCCAATATCATACTCTAGAGTCTGTGGGGTGGGGTTAAATTAAGCACAATCTGTGGTGACGTCACAATTGTGTTGCATTGTGGTCTATGGATCTGCCTGAAATGTACAGATAGAGTAGACTCGCTACCTTGGTCAAAATCGAGGGGTCAAGGGGCCAAATAAACTTCCCTCATCCACTTGATGAAGCAGGAATCACTTCAAAATCGAGGTGGGAATTCCTGTGAGGGGAAGAGCTTTGTAATTATCAATAAAACCATGTTTGATTATCGTGATTTTGAAAACTTGCGATAAAACATGTCCAGCCAGCATCAGTCTGGCGCACAGCGTTTGTTTTTTGAACGAGAAGAAATGGCGGAAGGCAGTGACAGTGCTCAGGTGATTTTTCAGCTTTCTATTAGGACCAAATCTGAGGTGTGGTCATATTTCGGCTTTTATAAAAGTTCTGAGGGAAACTTAATCGAAGATGGTCACCCTCTCTGCAGAACATGCAAAGTTCCTGTAAGAGGAGGAAACACTTCAAATCTGTGAACAAGGCGAGTGGACTTTGACCTTAATACAAAACGTCTGGGAAATAATTGGACACAAATGTTGTTTTGATTTGAACAATTTATCAAACTCACTTGATATTAACGTGAAGCTTCCGCAAAGAAAGGTTCGTAGCAAATTTGGCTTTGAGCCAAAGATGAAAAAAAAAACAAGTTCAGACAAGATTGTTAAGGGCATTTAAGGGATAAAATGTATACTCATTGTACACCTATTACACAGAATTTTTTTTTACCTCATTAATAATTACCGGGACATATTGAATTAATGTTTTAAAACTTTTAATGTTTTAAAACTTGTCTGTTTATAAATCCACAACAATATTAAAGTAGTATTAATAGTAAAGTCCTCTGATTTCATTTTCAATACAATCAAAAACAGAGACGCAAGTTGCATTTAAATGAAACGAGAGAGGGTTCGTTGTGTTACGTGGATGTGCGCTGTTATTAGGGGCGAAGCACTGAAGGTGCAGAGCCCCTCTTGAAATCGTTAGATTTCTTATTATTATTATTCCGCCATTGAAGTCTATGGCAGCCCATAGAACCGCTTGCGGGAAAGTTATGAAATTTGGTACAATGATAGAAGTCAGTGCCAATGGTAACCACACAAAATTTGGAGTCTCTAAATCATTCCCTCTAGGGCCACCAACTGCCCAAATTTTCACTCATGTTTATGCTAATAACTTTTGAACCATAAGGGCTAGAACAAAGAAAAAGAAAACCAATGATTCCTTGGCTCAAGCCGATTCGATTGCACCATATGATGTCATTTCGTAATCGTAATGTAAATTTTCCCGCCATTTTTAATTAACCGAACATTTTACACAAAAATTTAACCAGATCATCTTCAGACCATGCTGGGAAAAAGTTATGGAATTCAAGTTGATTTGTCAAAAAGTTTTTGACAAAGGCGCAAACAAATTTTATGTAGCGGTTGCAAAAATACACTTAAGGCTATATCTCCGCAACGCTTTATCTTATTCAAACCAAACTTGATACATGTCATCACAAGCACATGCAGCATTTCGGCACAGCGCCACCTAGTGGTCCAGAGATAAGAAAAATTGCTATTTTTGCTTATAACTTCGGAACCGTCTCATTAGATTCGGGGCATCATGCCGAGTCGACTGATATCCAATTTTACCATGTCGGCCATTTTGGCTGTCGGCCATTTTGAATTATGTGCTAAAATGCTGTATTTTATGATCGTATGAACGGATTGTTACGAAACGTGGTATGGGACATCACCACGATGCCCTGAAGTAGCCTGAGAAGTTTTAAAAACAGCGCCACCTAGCGGATAATATTTTTTTAAAGCGCTTATAACTTTGGGTGTGGTTGACTTATTTTCATGGGAGTACGCTTTTTTGGGCTCCTGAATCCTTGCTGAGTCCAGCGATACCAGATTTGCCAGGTTTCGGCATATGGTTAGAGCAGCGCAGTAATTAAGCGCTTATGAAACATTAGCTGATATCTTCGAAGCCGCTAGTCCGATCGAGACGAAACCAGCGTCAGAAGTTCAGAAACATAGGTAGATAGTTCAAATAACAATACCAAATGTCAATATATTGATAGTAAGTGGTAGTAAAATGCAATCAAAGACAGGTGTCAGTCATTTTTTATTAATTTTTTAATATAATTGTCTATAACTCCAAAACGAAATGAGATAGTTTCACCAAAATTCACACACACATCTAAACCTGTCTCCAAATGTCTTTACTAATTTTTGCAGTTAGTCTGCTGCTAGCTTCCTTGTTTGCTTTTGTTGCGCTTGTCCCCGATAATGGCTGCTTGCAGCTATATTATTATAAATGCGTTGCTATTGATGACGGTCATTATAAAGATGCCACAGAATAGAATCTTACTTTAAAAAGTGCATAGAGTTGCTTGATTTATTTGTTGTTTGTTGATTTTCAAATATAAAACTTGTTGAAATGTTTTCAGTGTGTGCATGAGTTCCTCTAATTTTAACAAAACCTTGATAATATTGATAATCGTGTTAATTTTGGTCACTACAATCATGATATGAAATTTTCATACCGTCCCATCACTAATCGGTAAGTATCAAATATCAATATTTTTGACAACACTAATACATTTTAAATGTGTATATCTACTTACAGTCTATTTGATCAACTTTTGGGAAAACAATTGCACAGCGGTTTCCAAAATCCAGTGGGGTCTGTGGAAAATTTTGGAAATATTACAAAATAGGGCAGTCAGTGTTAACCTGTGTAATTGTATGTTAAGTAAATGTGGAAGATATATATATTTAAAGGGTCTTTACATAAAAATATATTGTTGCCTTTGTATTTTAGAAATCGGGTCCCTTTCAACATGATTGCTGAGGTCCTTTCCATTGAAACATTTATATATAGATCTAGCATGTGCTGTAAACCAGAACATGTGACATGGAAGACCGATTTTGATTTCAAATTTCAAATATGATTTGATTTGTGCATGTTTGCTTCACTATGTTAGGTTTATCACTGCACATGTTCTGATATTCCATGATATCCAACCTACTAAACATTTAACATCTATTAATTTTGTTGCTGAAGGAATGATGTACAGATCAACTGAGATTATCTTAATAAGTTTCTCGGTGTCACCCATTACCTTTGTTTTCAATATTATGATTTATACCAGGAATGCACTTCAGCCCAACATACGCAAATATTTTAATATCAGACAACAAAGTCGAGTTGATGAAGGCAGATATGTAGTGGCTCCTCAGATCCGACACCCCTGCCTCCAAATTATTGCTACGGCCCATAACCTTGAAAACTCCTGTTTGGAACATTTTCACTCCCATTTTTTTTCTATCGCTGTTTGTGTTGACAGCCACTTGGCACCGCGGATCATTCAATCTATCAAAGCCTGTTTTTCCTTTCCCTCTTCTAGTTTTAAAAGAGCACCTCAATGGCTCCCGGAGAAATAAAAAACAAGAGTGGGAAGCTTTAAAGATGAATGAAATAGTATTGCTTTTGAACTGCAAGCTCTATCTTTCACTCTGTACCTGCAGAACCCCGTCAGCATTTATTATTAATGTTTGTTCCTGAACAGGTTTGTAATAAAGAATAGGTGCAGTAAGTAGTATAAAATATTGATTTTATACATTTCCTTATGAATTTTTGTTCTCTGGCATGATTAAATTTTTCATATTTGCTGCACTTTAGCGTATCCATCCCTTTTATGTGTGTGCGCACCACTTATGTTCTCAATTTTAGGACATGAATTATTTAGCACTTTGTATATTTGTATGCTTCATTTTATAAGTCACTTGGTAATGTTTAGATGGTACATGTGTGTTTAAACTCTAAAATGGTTGAGCAATGATTATTTTTTCTGAGCAACTTTTTTTTGCATACAAAGCTTAATATGATTTCCTATTTAATTGAGAGAGTTGACATGCTCTTAAAATATAATGTAGACAAACCATTTCTTAAAGCTATGCTGCAAGTACAAGTCGTTCAGAAATGTTCACAATTATGACATTGGAACAATGAGCTCATTAACATGTACCTGCCCACATTTACAAATTAAATTATATTCCCTATTCATCATGTTAACCAATCATAACAGAGGTCATTTGAATATAGAAGTCTTAAAGGGGTACTTCACCTCTGGCAAAATAGGCTTTCAATAACGCTTGGCTGCCTATATATATATATATATATATATATATATATATATATATATATATATATATATATATATATATATATATATATATATATATATATATATGTTTATGAAATATTATGAATTTAATTAATTAGACATGCTTTCTGATTAGCCTGTTCAAATTTAATGAAACCAATTAAAATGGAATCCAGACTGATTTTTAAAAAATTATATATATATAATATAACACCATACTAATACTGTGTTTGACCCCCTTTCACCTTAATTCTATGTGGCATTGATTCAACAAGGTGCTGAAAGCATTCTTTAGAAATGTTGGCCCATATTGATAGGATAGCATCTTGCAGTTGATGGAGATTTGTGGGATGCACATCCAGGGCACGGCTCCCGTTCCACCACATCCCAAAGATGCTCTATTGGGTTGAGATCTGGTGACTGTGATCTCAACCGATTTGAAATGATTCGAGCTTTGTGACATGGTGCATTATCCTGCTGGAAGTAGCCATCAGAGGATGGGTACATGGTGGTCATAAAGGGATGGACATGGTCAGAAACAATGCTCAGGTAGGCCGTGGCATTTAAACCATGCCCAATTGGCACTAAGGGGCCTAAAGTGTGCCAAGAAAACATCCCCCACACCATTACACCACCACCTCCAGCAGCCTGCACAGTGAAAACATCCCCCACACCATTACACCACCACCACCACCAGCCTGCACAGTGAAAACATCCCCCACACCATTACACCACCACCACCAGCCTGCACAGTGAAAACATCCCCCACACCATTACACCACCACCACCACCAGCCTGCACAGTGAAAACATCCCCCACACCATTACACCACCACCACCAGCCTGCACAGTGGTAACAAGGCATGATGGATCCATGTTCTCATTCTGTTTACGCCAAATTCTGACTCTACCATCTGAATGTCTCAACAGAAATCGAGACTCATCAGACCAGGCAACATTTTTCCAGTCTTCAGCTGTCCAATTTTGGTGAGCTTGTGCAAATTGTAGCCTCTTTTTCCTATTTGTAGTGGAGATGAGTGGTACCCGGTGGGGTCTTCTGCTGTTGTAGCCCATCCGCCTCAAGGTTGTGCGTGTTGTGGCTTCACAAATGCTTTGCTGCATACCTTGGTTGTAACCAGTGGCTATTTCAGTCAAAGTTGCTCTTCTATCAGCTTGAATCAGTCGGCCCATTCTCCTCTGACCTCTAGCAATAACAAGGCATATGAAAAGCTAAAACCCTCCCAAATGACGTTTAATGCACTGAAATAAATTAGTTTCACTGAAAAAAGATTTATCATTTAATCAAGACAGAAAGGTCAAATTTTGGCAAGACAAAAGTTGTCGCCTATACAGAAATTGAACAAATTTACTGCAAATACAAAAATATGTCAGCAAATTAAGTAGTGGTGCTGTGAGATCCAAATTTAATATCTTGTATGACTTTGGCAAGGACAATTTATTAATGAAGTCCTCAGGAATAGCACATATGCTCAATGATGTTCATGTCTGGTGACTGGGCTGGCCAATCCTGGAGCATCTTGATCTTCTTCGCCTTGAGGAACTTTGATGTGGAGATGGAAGAATGCGATGGAGCACCATCCTGCTGCAGAATTTGGCCTCTTTTATGGTTGGGAATATAAGAGGTAGCTAAGATGTCTTGGTATTTTAGACTATTGAAGTTGCCTTCCACCCTGCAGATCTCTCGCACACCCCATACTGGATGTAATCCCAGACCATGATTTTTCCCCACCAAACTCCACTGTTTTCTGGGTGAATCTCGGATCCATGCGGGCTCCAGTAGGTCTCCTGCAATATTTGCGGCGACTGTGGTGTAATTCAACAGAAGATTAATCTGAAAAATCTTTCTGCCACTTTTCCAGCGTCCATCCTTTTAGCAGGCTGTGGGCTTTGGCAAATGCCACACGGTTTTTCAATTGTCTTTTGTTTAGTGCTGGCTTCTGGGCACTGATTCGACCATGGAGGCCATTTCGAGACCGAATCCGACAAACTGTTCTGGTTGACACAGGGACTTCAGGTGACCAGGTCTCGTGGAGCTCTGCTGCAGTGGAAAATGGGCTGGCCTTGGATTTTCGAGCCAACAAACGGTCCTCTCGAGCAGTTGTCTTGCAGGGTCTGCCTGACCTGGGTTTGTCATAAACGTCTCCAGTCTCTTCAAATCTTTTTTTTATCCTCTGTTCTTGACGCTGAGACACTTTGAAGGTGTCTGCCACATCAGCAGTGGATCTGGTCTTCAGCCTCTTGATAATCAAAACTTTAGTCTCAGGGTGAATCTTAGGCATGTTTGCAGAGGTCTAGTTGCAGTTGATGTGAAGGTCTAGTGTGCTGGGGTTCTTTTTATACACACCTGAGATCTAATTGATCCATTATTAGTCACAGGTGAAGCTCAGATGACAAGGCAACAACACTTATGTCTTTGCATTTATTCACTCAATGGGCTTTACCAAGCTGTGAATATTAGAATATTTTTTGACAGTTTCATTTTGCACTGAAACATTATCACAAAAGCTGTTGGGATTAAATGGGACATTTCTTGTAAAAAAAATGTGACAAGACTTTTGTCAGGGACTGTATATATGTATACAAACATGTAAGTCTAAACATGTAATTTTTGTTAAACTTTTAATTAATTGTTGTTAAATTGTATAAGTTTCATTATTTCAATTAATTCGAGTAATTACAAATGTAAAATATAATACTAATAATACTAATAATACTAACAATAATAATAAATAAATAAATAAAAAAAACTTTAAAGAAATTAAATTGAGTAAAAAAAAAATGTAAGCAAAAAAACCCAAAAAACTAAATCAATGTAAGGTACGTAAGGAACTGTAAAGGAACGTTTCACACTTGTAATTTAGATGCAGGGTTAGCACCACTTTTTACCCCAGGGTTATGAAACCCTGCTCTGGAGCCAAACTTCAGTGTACAGTGTGAAATGATGCGATGTTAGAATGTTACAACTAGATACTTAGCAACAGACAACCAATTGAACCCTTCGCTAAGCTACGGCCAAAAATGGCTACAGGCGGATTGTGGCTTAGCAACTGTAACTAGGCGCGGAAGGTCTGTCAAGCTTTCCAGCAAGGGGAACATGCCGAAGCATTGTGCTTATGGATTGTGCAAATCTGATACCTGGTATCATAAGTTTGGAAAGGGGGTGGCATTTTTTCCCTTCCACAAACCTTAAACCCAAGGGGAGAAATGGTGTTCTGTCGATTTGTCCTACCGTGTCAGATTTTCCTACCGTAGCGCAAAATCTATCGATCCATGCTACCGTATCGAAAAATCAGACTGCGTGTTAGCATTTGAGACTAATTTACACTCTAAAAAATGCTGGGTAAAAAACAACCCAAGTTGGGTTGAAAATGGACTAACCCAGCGATTCTCTTATGTCTTAAGCAAGCATTTAACCCAACCGCAGGGTTACATTTACATTTATGCATTTAGCAGACGCTTTTATCCAAAGCGACTTACAATTGAAGGAGTACAGGAAGCGATCTGTCAAGAAGATCAGTCATGAAGAGGCAGCAAATGGGTTAAAAACCATTTGCTGGGTTAGTAAATTTTCAACCCAACTTGGGTTGTTTTTTATCCAGCATTTTTTTAAAGTGTACGTGAAATAATTCAGTGTAACTTTACTGAGGATTCTTATTGCGGAAAAAGATTTTACAGTGCAAAATACCCCATCAGATTGTGTTGTGGATCAAGCAGTGTGGGAGAATATATATATATATTCTATTGTTATCATTGCAAAGTGGTCAGGTTAATGTCTTGTGGTTATTCCACAACACTTATGGTTGATTTATAATGATTTGATTATTTTCTAATTGCACTTACCCTGATGTGCATGAGCATAGCTGTTCCTCAGTTTGTGTGTTTCCCGTTTGAATGGTCAGCCTGTGAGGCGGCTGCTGCTTGCGCTGGGACCTTTAGGCTTTAGCTTCAATTTTGATGAAATTATTCTCTAATCGTTTGCATATTATGTCATGGATATATCCCTCGAATGCATACTGCAGTGCCTTTTGTCTTGCTCTCTCAGATATTTCACCTGTTCGCCAAAAATGTCTAAATTATCTCCTTGGGAATGTCTGACACCGGCACAGACATACATTAATAGATGTGTAAAAGCTTGTCAGGCGTAGCAAGAGTAACTAAGGAGGGCGGGGCTTAGCCAAGGGTCAATTGCGTGCCTTATGTTCACATGCTTTGGGCAGTCACAGAAATACAGTTTCACTGTTTCTTAGTAGTCAAGTCAAGTCACCTTTATTTTTATAGTGCTTTTTAAAATGCTGATTTTTTCAAAGCAGCTTCACAGTGTTAACAGGGAAATAATGCAAGAGTTTGATTCCACTGTACAGCCGCTCTGGAGAAAACAGTGAGGCCAAGAAGAGAGAGACCATTTCATTCTTACTTTTATAGTTCCAAAAGTTCACTCAGAAAAAACTTGATATTACAGTCAACAGTGTGTAATATGAGGACACACAGCTAGAGTCTTCATGTAAACAGTGTGCAGTGTGAAACATGAATAAAGAAAACCCAGGATTCAGTTTACCGGGGGTTTAGGATGACCCAGGGTTTACTATTTCAAGTGTGAAAAGCCCTAAAGTACAAAACAATACTCAGTGATAAACCTATAACTGTTAATAAGTGTTTTATTAATAACCCTCTGCCGATCCCACTGTCCATGGGTGGGGACACAAACATGTAGTACAATCAATTTTCTTGTTCAAAACGCATATGATTAACTTTCAAGCTCCTAAAAGGTTATAGAGACATTGTAAAACTAATCCATGTCACTTCAGATGTCACCCATATGTCAAAAATAACACATCTTTCCATAAAGCAACAAAATCCAAGCTAGTTTGCTAGTATCCAACAGTGTTAAATGACTGACTACAGCTAAACTACATGGTGTGTGTTGCAAACATTCACTTACTCTACAAAACCTCTACAAAAATAGTTTTTTAATTTACAATTTTAAAAAGATGTCAATTATAGTTTTCATAATAAAATAATAATATAAAAAAAGAGAATTATGAAGAAAAGGTAAATATTTCCATAAACATTTCACATAATCCAGAACACCACAAAGTCGTCTTCATCTGGCATGCCTTCATGAAACAAAGGAATAAAGAATATGCCGTTTTGATTGACAGGTGTATGATATTGAGCTATAGTGAATAGAAACAACTAAATGTTGTTACACTTACAGTTGTGACCAGTGCAATTAGCACGATGTGTCCCTGTGATTAGAGAGTCTGTGAGAAGCTGAAGGTGTGAATGGAGAGCAGAGACTCTGGAGGAGACCTTGAGCGCTGCTCTGAATGGAATCGATACGGGTTGGGGAAGCCGATGTCTATCAGCAGGGATCGATTTACTGTGGCGGTGCATCCTGCTAACATCCAAAGCTGCTGAAATAGCCTTTATGAATATTAAACCTGCCGAGGGTCGATAGCGGGCCACAGTTCCACGCGCAGGCAGTCGGGTCACACTCACTGTCTGTTTGTGCGCTGGAGAAAGGCATGTCTTACACAATCTCTTATGGGTGAATTTTGTCAAGAACTTTTATGGGTCTTATTTTACCCCTAAAATCAAAAGAATGAAATAAGAGAACAGTTGTTTCGCCAATATTGTCACCGTGCCAAATTGCAAAAAAGTCTGTCTTTGGTAGATCACAGGTCTCAAAGAAAGGGGCCGTTCACACAGAATGTGTTTCGCGAAAGACGCACACCAAAAAAAGTGAAATGTCTCTGCCATTTATTGCATTTTTATATAGGTCTAATCAGAAATCATGATTTAAACTAGCGTTCAGTTTGTCTAAAAGCAAATAACACCCACAGATATAAATAAAAGCAATGTGTGTTGTTGTGCAGAACAATTTTTTTTTTTTTTTTAGTACATAACAAAATATGGTGCATATTTTAAAAAGACATCACAATAAACAGTAAGGTCTTTCAGAAATAATATTATTTATAGTCTTTATTTATAGTAATAAAGTAAACATTGACTTAATTGACCTTCATATTAGAGCTAATTTAACTGTTTTAACTGGTGAATTTAAGTTGTAAAAAGCCAAAAAAAAGGCTTGTACCTAAAGAAAAAATATTGATAAGTATTGTATATTATTTATAATAAATTATTAGTGCTAGGCCATCGAATAGTCATGATTAATTGCATCCTAAAGGTTTGTGTTTACATAATATATATGTATGTACTGTGTATAATTATTAAAACACACACATGCATGTATATATTTAAGAAAAATATGTAACATTTTTATATAAAATATTTATATCATAGGCGGAGTTTGGGGGGAGCAGAGCCAATGATTTTGTCTAAGTTATGATTAAATTAAAATATATCCTCTCTCTCTCTCTGTAAATATATATATATATATATTTACAGTTTTTATTTTTTATTTGTCTTATCTTTTTGTGTAGAAAGAGCAAAGCTTTTTGTTTTTAGGATGACAAAATGTTTTAAAAGTTAAATTTTTAGGCTGATACATTTTTAAGGCTGCTCTACTTCAGTGGTCTAATATCAGTGTCAAAAGGATCGAGATGGCCAATCAAATCAAAGAAGGCGGGGCTTACTGTCACTGTTCCAACCCAAGGAGAGTTTGTGGAAAGATGTAAGTAGATGCAAGTCTGTTACTGAAGTCTCTTAAAGGGATAGTTCACCCACAGATGAAAATGTGATGTTTGTCTGCTTACCCCCAGGGCATCAGAGATGTAGGTGTCTTTGTTTCTTCAGGAGAACACGAATTAAGATTTTCAACTTCAGCCGTTGCAGTCTGCCAGTCATAATGCATGTGATTGGTTAACAACTCTATGAGAGTAAAAAAAAAAACATGCTTAGATAACATGCACAAAAACCCTGCTGCTCGTGATGACACGAACCGATCGGTTTCTGTGAGAAACCCAACAGTATTTATGTTATTTGTTTTACTTCATTTTAAGACGAATCTCATCTAGTGTCCTTACTTCCGTCTAGTAAGGTCAAACCGTCGCGATCATAGATATATATATTATGTAGATGCCTCATTCGACCGATCCGGGCAGGCACTAATGAGGAATCTATATATATATATACATATATGAACGCGTAATTCATAAATGAATGTGACGATGAGGCAAACATATTAAGAGTAAATTTGTGCACATTTGAAAATATAATATTACTTGCATAATTTGTTTAAATTGATTACTTCATTAGCCTTCTACAGTTAGACCTAACACTTATTTTACCATTCTTATTTATTTATTCCCTTAAATTTATATAAAAGATGCATTATATGAATATACAGTATATACATGCAAATATTTCATAAATATCTACATGCATGTGTGTATTTATATATACATACAGTCGTGGTCAAAATTGTTGGCACCCCTGGTAAATATGATCAAATATGGCTGTAAGAAATAAATCTGCATTGTTTATCCTTTTGATCTTATATTTTTTTTTTAAAAAAATCACAAAAATCTAACCTTTCATTGAAGTAAAATAATTGAAAATGGGGGGTAAATCACATTATGAAATAAATGTTTTTCTCCAAAACACGTTCGCCACAATTGTTGGCACCCTTTTATTAAATACTTTTTGCAACCTCCTTTTGCCAAGATAACAGCTCTGAGTCTTCTCCTCTAATGCCTGATGAGTTTGGAGATCAGACACCATTCCTCCATACAGAATCTCTCCAGATCCTTCAGATTCCCAGATCCATGTTGGTGCTTCTTCTCTTCAGTTCATCCACTCATTCTCTATAGGGTTCAGGTCAGGGAACTGGGATGGCCATGATAGAAGCTTCATTTTGTGTTCAGTGACACATTTGTGTGTTGATTTTGATGTTTGTTTTGGATCTTTGTCCTGATAGAAGATCCATCCACGGCCCATTATTGTCATGATTGATCACAGGAAGCAAATGCAAGTTAACACTCTTTAATGTAGCACAAGCAGAGAAAAAAGAACAGTCCAAGGAATAGCAGGTCTTAGCTGGCGCAGGGACTGAGGTGATCGGTGCTGGTGCGAGGTGGTGAAGAGATGTGAAGTGGTGTGAGTATAATCCAGGTCTCTGAACACGAACGAGAACACGAAGACACCCAAACAGGAACTGCAGACGAACACACTGGATCTTCGGTCAGGAACAGACGCACAACCACAACACAGGACAGCAAACAACGATCTGACAAGGGAGATGAGAATGGCGTGAGTATATATGAGGTGAGTATATGAGGTATATATGAGGTGAGCAGCAGGTGGTGAGATGATGATTGGCAGCTGGATCCGCTGATGAGCCATGTGACCTGGACACACATACCACAGTCACAACACAGAGCACGCAACAAGAAATAAACAGTGCATCTATGAACTGTGACAATTATAAGATTTCTAGCAGAAGCGTCAGGTTTTGATTTTTCATCTGTTGGTATTTGCTAGAATCCATAATACCATGTGTCTGAACAAGATGTCCAGGACCTCCAACAAAAAAATAGGCCCTCAACGTTAAAGTTCCAGCTGTATTTTTAGCCGTGGGCATGGGGTACTTTTTATCACTGTTTGCACAAAACCCTTCTGGTAGATTTGCTGCCAAAAAGCTTTTTTTAGTTTCATCTGACCACAGAACCAGGTCCCGTCTGAAGTTCCAGTCGTGTCTGACCACTGAATCTGCTGGAGTTTGTTTCTGGATGAGCGAGGAGGATTTTTCTTGAATCTCTCCCAAACAACATGTGGTGATGTAGGGGCTGTTTGATAATTTTTTAGACTTCTGACCCAAAGACTCAACTAATCTCTGTGATTCTCCATCTGTGATCCTTGGAGAGTCTTTGTCCACTCAAACTCTCCTCCTCACCGTGCATTAGGACGATATAGACACACATCCTCTTCCAGGCAGATTCAGAACATCTTTAGCTCATTGGATCTTCTTAATTATTTCCCTGATGGTGGAAATGGGTATTTTCCTACAGCCACTTTCTATTTTGTGAAGCTCAACAATCTTTTTCTGCACATCAGAACTATATTCTGTGGTTTTACTCATTGTGATGAATGATTGAGGGAATTTGCCGTTTGTATTTCCTCATATTTATACTCCTGTGGAACAGGAAGTCATGGCTGGAAAATTTCATGTTCCTCGTCACCCTGGTGTGCTAAAAAAAAGTAAACATTAATGGGAATATACTTCAGAGATATTTTACTCATAACATTTTTAAAGGGTGCCAACAATTGTGGCCAACATGTTTTGGAGAAAATATTTTATTACATAATGTGATTTACCCCCCATTTTAAATTCTTTTACTTCAATGAAATGTTAGATTTTTGTGAATTATTTTAATAAAAAATCAAAAGGACAAACAATGCAGATTTATTTAGTCTTGAGATGTTTATTTTAAAAGTTGGACTTTTAACCTGAGCGCAGAGCAAAATAATATTAAAAAACCCTACAAGTAAATAAAGTAATAAAATGCTAAAAATGTTTACAAAAAGTAATAACATGCTAGTAAAATATGTATTATTTATTTATTATTATTATTATTTGATGATAATAATAATAATAATAATATTGAAATCGGACTTGGATGTTTTCATGAGATTCCAGTGCTGTACTAGCCTGGCGTGGTCATACTCAGTTCTAGTCAGAATATGAGTCTGGTACCGATCCATTGAGCTTTGATAATGGGGCGTGTTTCAACCGAGCCAGGAAAGACCTCAATTGGATAGACCCTCAACCAATCAGAGCAACGGAGCGACACGTAACGTTAGTTGTCAAATGTCAACAGAACTCAACTGCACTGTGTTGTCAAGTCCGTGTTTTTCTCCATGTCCGCGGGTTGTAGCGACCCCAATTATGTGATTATATAAACCCAGGAATGAGAATTTTAGCAGGCAACCTTACCAAAATAACATATTTTGCCAACCAAACGCCATTTTTTTCCGGAGATCCCCCCGGAAAGTTATTGTTTTGGGCTATAGTTTTGAGTAGCAATTGTGCGCGACATTGCAAAAAAACGTGGCAACCCTGTCTGCATGCGCGCTGGATTAAGTAACGTTACAAGAAAAAGATGAGTGTAAACGATCTTTGCCAGTATTGTAATAAAATAATTTAAGGATACACAGAGTACTTCCCAACACAATCATCGTTTCTGAGCGAAATAGTGAAGGTGAATGCATATACGAACAAGTTCTCCGTTTAGGATAAGAGCAAATTCAACCCAAAGCGCCTTTGATGACGTGGATGATTACGATACTGTTGATCATCTGTCCATCATCGTCTAAAGCCCGCCCTGACAATTTCATTGGTCCGAACAGTTTCTGTTCGGGTATAATAACTCCTCTATGGATCGAGGCCAGACCGAATTGCCCGAGCAAAAATGTTTGTGGGCGGGGCTAAATTCTGCTGGCATCCAGGCTAGTGCTGTACAGGTCCTTCTCAAAAAATTAGCATATTGTGATAAAAGTTCATTATTTTCCATAATGTAATGATCAAAATTAAACTTTCATATATTTTAGATTCATTGCACACCAACTGAAATATTTCAGGTCTTTTATTGTTTTAATACTGATGATTTTGGCATACTGCTCATGAAAACCCAAAATTCCTATCTCAACAAATTTGCATATCATGAAAAGGTTCTCTAAACGAGCTATTAACCTAATCATCTGAATCAACTAATTAACTCTAAACACCTGCAAAAGATTCCTGAGGCTTTTAAAAACTCCCAGCCTGGTTCATTACTCAAAACCGCAATCATGGGTAAGACTGCCTGACTGCTGTCCAGAAGGCCATCAGTGACACCCTCAAGCGAGAGGGTAAGCCACAGAAAGACATTTCTGAACCAATAGGCTGTTCCCAGAGTGCTGTATCAAGGCACCTCAGTGGGAAGTCTGTGGGAAGGAAAAAGTGTGGCAAAAACGCTGCACAACGAGAAGAGGTGACCGGACCCTGAGGAAGATTGTGGAGAAGGACCGATTCCAGACCTTGGGGGACCTGCGGAAGCAGTGGACTGAGTCTGGAGTAGAAACATCCAGAGCCACCGTGCACAGGCGTGTGCAGGAAATGGGCTACAGGTGCCGCATTCCCCAGGTCAAGCCACTTTTGAACCAGAAACAGCGGCAGAAGCACCTGACCTGGGCTACAGAGAAGCAGCACTGGACTGTCGCTCAAATTTTGCATGTCATTCGTAAATCAAGGTGCCAGAGTCTGGAGGAAGACTGGGGAGAAGGAAATGTCAAAATGCCTGAAGTCCAGTGTCAAGTACCCACAGTCAGTGATGGTCTGGGGTGCCATGTCAGCTGCTGGTGTTGGTCCACTGTGTTTTATCAAGGGCAGGGTCAATGCAGCTAGCTATCAGGAGATTTTGGAGCACTTCATGCTTCCATCTGCTGAAAAGCTTTATGGAGATGAAGATTTCGTTTTTCAGCACGACCTGGCACCTGCTCACAGTGCCAAAACCACTGGTAAATGCTTTACTGACCATGGTATTACTGTGCTCAATTGGCCTGCCAACTCTCCTGACCTGAATCCCATAGAGAATCTGTGGGATATTGTGAAGAGGAAAGTTGAGAGACACAAGACCCAACACTCTGGATGAGCTTAAGGCCGCTATCGAAGCATCCTGGGCCTCCATAACACCTCAGCAGTGCCACAGGCTGATTGCCTCCAGGCCACGCCGCATTGAAGCAGTCATTTCTGCAAAAGGATTCCCCACCAAGTATTGAGTGCATAACTGAACATAATTACTTGAAGGTTGACTTTATTTGTATTAAAAACACTTTTCTTTTATTGGTCGGATGAAATATGCAATTTTTTTGAGATAGGAATTTGGGGTTTTCATGAGCTGTATGCCAAAATCATCAGTATTAAAACAATAAAAGACCTGAAATGTTTCAGTTGGTGTGCAATGAATCTAAAATATATGAAAGTTAATTTTTTTATCATTACATTATGGAAAATAATGAACTTTTATCACAATATGCAATTTTTTTTAGAAGGACCTGTATATACTTGAGAAATATGAAGAGTGAAGAAAACGAAAGTGTGATCTTATCCATTCCTGACTTATTCGCAGTCTCAATTTTCAGACTATTGTTTCTCCACACACACACACACACACACACACACACACACAGGGGTGCCGCTAAGGGGGGGAAAGTTAGGAAGATTCTAAGGGCCCATGCACTTTTGGGGGCCCCCAGAGATTGGTTTTATTAGTAGTAACAGTACTAGCAGTAATGTAATATAAATTATAAATGTATAATCTACCAGAGTAACAAATAAAAGAAAATTACATCTTATTTCTGCATTTCTGGCAAAATTACCCCCCTCAATGGTACGATAGGGGGGCCCAACTTCATATTCTTTCATAGGGCCCAAAATTGCTAGCAGCGCCCCTGCACACACACACACACACACACACACACACACACACACACACACACACACACACACACACACACACAGACGGGGTAAATATGCTAATAAATAAATAAACAGGTAAATAACTCAGGAGGACAGCATGCGTGACCTCTCTCTGAAAGCGCTCCGTCAGCCCAAAGCTCAAGGGTAGACTGGAATAATGTGGCATGTATTAGGCAAGCAAATAGGGCTGTGGCCGCCGCCTGTCTGCTGTGTGCGGTTCTCACTAATGTGTTTTGACATGTTCCTTTGGACATGTGTAAGTGTGGATAAAGAGATTTTGAAGGGCTACTTTCATTGTGTACTGTACCTGCAGCTTAAAGATTTCTGTGTTCAAATGTCATTGACCTGTAACTGTAAAGGTGATCTGGGTGTAAGTCGACATATGTTAACCAAATTCAATCACTGCTGACCTGTAACCCCCACTCACTCAACTGCTGAAGTGACATCAATGTTTTGAACCTCCGCAGCTGATTTAAAGGGGACCTATTATGCTAAATTCACTTCTATATATGTTTTCGAACATGATTATGTTCCACATGTGAGTACACAACAACCCTTTTCCCCATAAATCTGAAACTGTCTCAAAATGAGCCGTTCAGGAAAGAAACATCACAGTGGAACAGGCCCCGCCCACGACTGCTGACAGACCCCGCCCCATTAGCTTAGCTCCTCCCCTGAGTGAGCTGTACACAGTCCGCCATGTTTATCTCCTCGCCAGAGCATTAACAGCAGATTTCAAGTAAGAAATGTGTTCTTATTAAAGCTACTAAAGTTATCCAGTCAAGAGCAGTGAGTGATTTTCTGTTTTTATCTGGTTGTTTGACTCCAAATATAACAGCCTATAAGCAGTAGGTATTGTATATTACGCTGCTTTACTTTAATACACAGATCTAATATACACATGCGATTTCTTTACCTGCTGTTTACAGACATAACAACTGTGTATGTGAACTTTGTGTGTTTTTGACGTGCTTTCAGATATGTGTGATCAGAAAACCATATATCAGAAGTTTGGACTGATATGGCTTTAAAACGCATGCAGATAATTACCTTTTCTGGAAAGTGTGGTAGGGAGCAGCAGCTCATTTGCATTTAAAGATACAGTACATGCACGTTTTCCTTCCCCTCAAAACTATGATTTAAAACAAATGTTTGTGGAATTTTAAATTATACCATTTCAACAAATTGTAACATCTTATGCTAAATTAATCCATTTTAATATTTGTGGGACATGATTATGCTATAAGAATGGTAACAGCATTGACCATAAAGAACATTCCCTGCTGAGAAAGATAAAGTGATACATTTGACCTTTTACTTGAAGAGGTACAGTAATAAATGGATTGAAAGATGTCATTTTGGGATTACTTTGTTCTTTTTTTCCCATGATTTGAATAGTCTGTTAGACTGGGTGAACCCAGTCCGATCTGCGAGTTGATTTTAAACCTGTACATTTTTCTATACTGCTTCCGTTACAAACCTGCGGAGACCAATCACAAACTGGCATATTCACCTGGCGCGCTATTGGCAGGTTTAACACAATGACGATAGAGAAGCAACGGCAAACAGCTTTTTGTTTACTTTCACCATGGCGGCTACCAAAGCGTAGCAACCCATTGATGGTGCTGTCTCTGCTGTTTTAAAAGATTTCAAAGGCTTGCCCTGGAACAATTCCTACGGTAGTTTGCCTTACTACCGACCGGCTTTAGTAAAAGCCTAATTTACCAGCTAGCCCACTGGTGGCCAAAAGATCGTTGGTCTGATTGGTTGAACGACTATCCAATTGCCTACTGAGTCATTTGAACTATGCCCGTTGATCACGCCTCTTGTGCAGTAGAAAATACAGAGCAGACTCCCCAGACCAATGCCAGGCAAATAGTCTGTTGCTTTAATAGGGGAAACTTGATGATACTTGATGCAATTTCCAGATCTTAAAGTCCCTGTAAAGTCAAAATTAAACATGTGTTCTGAGTTTCTCTCACCACAGATAAATGTGTTATTAACCAACTAGCCAAATTTGAATCATAAAAAAATCCACTAAGTACATAAAATATCTTATCGAAATCTTGAAAAAATAAGCAGCATTCTCTGCTCTCAAACGCTGGGGGCGTGTCCGTTGATCGGCGCCGAAACCACACCCACTCGCGGGAAAGCGGCCGTAAACACACAAGACAACACCAGCACTCAAGTACAGCTCACGAGTCACGACGGCACCAGATGTAGGTGGGACGGGAGGATGAAGGTCGGGGCGGGAGATAGTCGGTTCGGCCCCATTCTGCAGCGGATTATCAGTGAATCCCAGTTGTTGCCGATGAGAGTTTGTAAAACTATCTGGTGTAAAGACACTGCAGAGGCAGGTGTTGGTGGTGATCGTCAGCACTCCATCAAGGTAGCTGTTCACAAAATTAATCCACCTCTTCTTGAGATCGTCTTTTTGTTTGTTTTGTAGGCTGTTTTGTAAGTTGTAGGCTGTAGTAACTAATGGTACTGACAGTAACTTGCAATCTAGCGGGTGAACCGATGCAAAATTGCGACTGTGCTCTAGTTATGGGGGAGGGGTCATGAACTCTAGTTATGGGGGAGGGGTCATGAACTCTAGTTATGGGGGAGGGGCCATGAACTCTAGTTATGGGGGAGGGGCCACATGCCAAGCGGCTCCAGTGGGTCATCGAGCCACCGTTTGAACCCCGCCCAAAAAATCCGGAACACAGCAATGGTGAAAAACTTCTTAACGGTCTAACTTCTGAATTCAGTACTACATAGTTCACAGTCTTTTTAATGCGTTTCAACAATACATTTCTAACATTTCTAATGTGTTTAGAAACAAATCTCAGAATTACCTTTACAGGGACTTTAATTTTAGCATTAAATAATGCTTTTTTTCTCCAACTAAAATCTAAAATGCTTGAGCTTTTAGCATAGCTCGTCAATAAGGACTTCCCAATGGCCTGGGGCCAGCGTGAACGACGCTTGGGACAGTAAACGGAGCTGTCGCTTTCCTGATCGGGCCAGTGCAACGTCATCACAAAAGCTTATAATTTGCACGTTTTTAAGACTTGCCAATTTAAATATTTAAGCACAAGAAGATGCGAAAGAGAAATCAATTCGAAACTCGCTGAGAAGTTTTGTGTATACACACATCCAAAATGCGCACCCAGATTGCCACGTCTCACAACACCATTTTCAACTAAAAACGGAAACCTTTTTAGTTTTTAGCAAAAATATCCTTGATGCAGAAATAATCGCAACACTGGAACGCATTTACTGAAACCCAAATAAGTTGGGCTAACTCAAAAACATTTGAGGTATTCAGTTACATCAATTTTTTGAGTTATGATGTTCCCAATTTTACGTAAGCAGAACTATCAAGTTTTGAGTTTGTAGTACTCATGCATGCACTTATCACAGGAGTTTTTTTGTCTACTGAGATTTCTTAAAAATATATTTTGCGATGATTCGTCAGCAGAACAATTAAAAAACACATTAAATAACAGTACAACCCACTGAAAAGATGTCTATCACTCACAGGCTCGTTTTTATTCCCTTTAAAAACAAGGATTTCTGAATTCAACGTATAGCCCCTTTAAGAATTTAATCTTTTTTTTTTTTTTTTCCAGCAAGGATGCACTGATCAAAAATGTCAATACAACTTGAGATTTCTGTTTGAAATACATGCTGTTCTATTGAATTTCCATTCATTAAAGAATTATGAAAACATAGTACCTGTATATGAGGAAAACAAATGGCTCCTGTTCAGTTGATGCTTCGTTTCAGTGAACCATTTCAAAATCCGAATTTTTAAAGTATGCATCATTTATTCACACCAGCATCTGTTGTGTTTGATATGATGGTGTGAATATTTGCCCACCAGGCGCTAGCTAAACTAGCAGGACTTTCTTTATCAAACAACCTTACCAGTTTTGATGGTAAAGAGCATAATCATGCCATAGAAACTTCAGATGGTCTAAGCTGGTATTCTCAGCAGGACCTTTTGGCATGTTTGATTGACATTCAACACTGTATTTGTCTGGTCATGTTCTCCTGGAGTGAATATCTGTAATGCAAGCAGTCGATTAGGACAACAGCATGACCACACACACAAAGAAAGCATCTCAATCTTCTCTCTTCCCCCACCATTCTCTCCTCTGCAGGTTTCCTCTTCAATTCATCCCTCCATCTCGACTTTATTTCTTTCTGCAGCTTTCTCTCTTGGCTGTAGCCCATGGCGAGTAGTCATTAAGTTAATTAGCAGGGAAGAGCGAGCGCAGAGCTCCTTTAATGACTGCCGTTTGCATTAGTGTTCTTCTCTGGCCTCTGTTTCAACACACAAGCCCTGAAAACCTGAACTTAATTGAAATGCTGGAGATCTTGCTGAGGGTAATGATTGCCTATCATCGCCACCATGTGCTGCTGTTTTCTGTTTCCCAACGACTCATCCTGGAGAGAGTGTGGCTTTTATTTTTGCTCCATGCGTGCATTTTGGATTCCTGCACAATACACAAGGATTCTGGGAAATGTTAATTTGCAATAAACTGAATAAAGTGGTTTTTATTTAGATTTAGTTTTTGGTCATTTTACTTTAGTATTGAAAGTTACTTCAGTTAATTATCTAGTTCTTTGTTTCTTGGAAGCTTGATTGAAGCTTACACATATTGAAAAGGAGTTTTCTCTGATGGGTAGATTTAGGGGTAGGTTTAGTGTAAGGGGAGAGAATATACAGTTTTTACAGAATAAAACCATTATGTCTATGGAGAGTCCCCACAAGGATAATGAACCAGATGCGTGTGTGTGTGTGTGTGTGTGTGTGTGTGTGTGTGTGTGTGTGTGTGTGTGTGTGTGTGTGTGTGTGTGTGTGTGTGTGTGTGTGTGTGTGTGTGTGTGTGTGTTTGTGTGTGTGTGTACATTAGTGTCCCTCGGATCTTGCGGTCATTCTGTGAGTACATTTGGGTGATGTAATGTCCCAGGACTGTCCGTTGTGAAGTCTGCACCTGTGCTAAAGGCTACATCAAAAGGCACACTGTGGCCACAAAGAGGGTGGGAACTTCACTGACACATGTAAGCAAAGGTCACAAGTCCACATCAAGTGGTCCGTTTGTGTCAGGGTCACTGAATGGTCAGTGAATGGTCTGTGGGCATGATGTCTGTGGCTGAGGTTGGGATTCTCAGTTACTCTGTCCGCACAGGTTTTCAAATGCAGCTTTGCTGAGTTCTAAAACATTGGCCAAAGCACTTAGGCTCATGTCCTGCTCATAATTTCACCTATTCAGGATTTAGGGCCAAACTATAATCTAGGGAATTGCAATTCATTAGACTAGGAGGAGCAAAGAGTGATTTGGAGGCCAACCTCAACTGTCTCTCTCCCCGCACACTCTAAAAATTTGATAATTTTGTTGGTGGAAATCTGCCAACAATCATTTGCTTATCATTTGTACAAATTTTGAACTGTTAATAATACTGGAAAGCACAGTTTAAAACTGTTCAAGCTATTTAAAAATGCATGCTGGGACCATCATGGGATGCTGGTGGACTAGCATATGTTGTCTTTTGGGTGCTGGTATTGTCACAGCACAACCACAACAAAACTTGTGTATGTGTTAAATATCACGTTTCTTAGTGTGTATTCCTATTTAAAGACCAAGACAATTTCCAAATTAATTTTATTAAATTGTTTAATAAAGAAAAACGCATGTTGCTGGTTACATGTTTACACCGTAAACCCCCCAGTGTTAAACAAACACTGCTCAGTTTTCATATGGTCCCAATCTATAGAGAGTAAAAGTAACACTGAAGCCATGTTGCAGTTAGTGAAATAAAGTATATTCACTCTACAAGTGATGTTAGAGCAGTACTGATGAACATCTGCAGTTAACAAGCAGAATCACTGGAGGTAAGGAGGTAAACAGTAAAAGAGAGGAGATGAGCAGAAACACAACAACTATAACTGACTCACAGCCACACAGCCTTAAATGAATTCAACTGCAAATAAAATCAATATCTCACCAGAGGATGACTAAACAACTCCAAAAACATATTCACTTATTACAAACCAGTTTGGCTTCATTTCTTTCATATGTTACATGTATATAGCTTGTTGAAGTCTGTTTGAAGTCACCATTATGGTGATCAGTGTGCCTTTGGGCCTGTTGACACTGTTGGGCCCTGGCCATTGACTTTGGTTTAATTCATTCTCTTTCAGCAATTGTTTCAGCAGTTTTTTTAACAATATTTCATGCTCAAGATTGCAATGACATGCCTTTTACTAAGTGCACTTTTGGAATCAGTGACTGACAGCAGGATTTTGACATATCTGACTTCCCAAATGAATATGAACATCTTTACAAACAGCAACTTTCAGTTTTGAGCTTTCATTATCAAGTTGTTATTAACGTCCCATTGAAAGAGCTCTTCTCATAACCCCTGTTATTGAACAAAATTGCTTATGAGTATGCTTTTATCTGGTGTTTTTCTTGGTTTTCATTTGTTTTTGCTTTGCAATGTGCATAAGCTCTTTTTAACTGGTTTTAACTGATTTGTGTATGGATCTTTTTGAAACAAAAGACAATTCTTTTGATGCTTTGAAATCAAAGTGTCCCCAAAATGCTTGCATACAAACAGCTGGCCTACTCACACACAACCCTGCAAGACCAGCTACACTAGCTCAGTTTTGCTTGAGAACAGCATATATATGCTGGTCCACCAGCTAGACCAGCATTATACCAGCACTATACCAACACTATACCAGCACTAACCAGCATAAATCAGCCTGGATTAGAACTATACCAGCATTATACCAACACTAACCTGCATAAACCAGCCTGGACCAGCACTATACCAACACTAACCAGCATAAACCAGCCTGGACCAGCACTAACCAGCACTTTAACAACACTAACCAGCATAAACCAGCCTGGACCAGCAATAACCAGCACTACACAAACACTAACCAGTCTGAACCAGCACAATTCTAGACCAGGGCTCGACAATAAGGACTGCCCGATAGCCAGGGGCCAGGGTGAAAGACACTCGGGCCAGTGCTTCAACTTCACTGAAAGCGCGCGTTCTGCTGGATTTTTCCTCATGACAGCGGGTTAGTGGTAGTGTGTGATCGGTATGAATTTTATACAGTCTATGGTTAGGTCTTCTTCTTCTTCTTCTTCTTTGAGTTTTTACAGTCTATGGTTTTTACGGCGGTTGGCATCCAGCTTATGGTTAGGTCTTAAAGGGACAGCAGTTATTTGTGGGATGTGCTGGCGCTGCCGGACTTTGACCTGAAGCGCACGCACAGCGCACGCCTTTCACTGAGACAGCATGCGATCGCGATTCAGTTAACAGATTATTGGGTTTGAATGATCAAATAAATGCACGATGAGTCCTGACGAGTATTCAGGTAAACACAGTTGGGTTAGGTATGTCTTTACGGATGAACGAATACAGAGTTGAGTAGGAAATCGGAGGTGTTCCAATTAATTTGGTCCGTGCAGCTCTTAAAGGGCCGGACCTAATATTCTTTGTGATTAATGTTTATCAAACAACAAAATACAAATAGAAAATCACCACATGCTTGACTGAATAACTTTAAAATATGTATTAGGAATCTGTGTACAGTTAATTTATAGAGTGAAGACTAAGCTGTTTTTTGTTTTGTTTTGATTATTTAATTTCTATCTTGATCGCTACTGTTAAATAGACTGTAGCCTAAAAATAAAGCACTGTTTGTCATATTGTTTGTAATTTGCATTTTGGCTTATTTTAAAAAAAAGAAGATAAAATTAAAAATAAATATCTATATGGTAATTATACAATTACATTACAAAAATATTAAATTACTTATATTATGAAATAAGATTTTGGTCATCCCAACCTGTTGAGAATAGTGAAAGGTTAGTGAATGTCAACATGACTGATAATGTGATGTTTGTAAACTATGTCTGTAAAGATGTTAAAACTGGCATGTAATTATTTTTGCAATAAGACGAGGGAATGGTCAAAAAGCAGGGAAGGAACATGCTGGCCAAGTGAGTTTTTTTGTTTGTTTTTTTGTTACATATATAAAACAATGAAAAGTAAGTTCTGGCATATTATTCAGTTACTGTTACTGTTTGTTTGTTTTTTTGCCGTGATATCGATTCAGTATGGGTATCGAGGTATTTTAGTCTGGTATCGTATCAAAGTCATAATTTAGGTATCGTGACAACACTAGTTTAGACCTACATAAAAAACCCCAGAAAATAACTGTTTTCTCATTCGTCAGTTGTATGTTTGTTCTGTTGTGTTAGGCTTTTTGGAGTTGGAGTCAACCCTTAAGGTTACATGGATCAAAAACTATAACTAGGCCTATTTTATTTTATTTATTACTTTTTTGTGGTGGGGCCAGTGAAAATTTTGGCTTGGCAAGTAAAAATTTGAACCACTGGCCGGATTTTAGAAAAAATCCTTAGCGTTGAGCCCTGTAGACACTATAACAACACTAACTAGCATAAACCAGCCTGGACCACCACTATGCCAGAATAAACCATCCTGGACCAGCACTATACAAACACTAACCAGCATAAACCAGCCTGGATCAGCAACATACCAGAAAAAACGAGCCTGGACCAGCACTATACCAACACTAACCAGCATAAACCGGCCTGGACCAGCAACATACCAGAATAAACGAGCCTGGACCAGCTCTATACCAGCACTAACCAGCATAAACCGGCCTGGACCAGCAACATACCAGAATAAACGAGCCTGGACCAGCTCTATACCAGCACTAACCAGCACTATACCAGAATAAACCAGCCTGGGCCAGCACTATACCAACACTAACCAGCATAAACCGGTCTGGACCAGCAACATACCAGAATAAACGAGCCTGGACCAGCTCTATACCAGCACTAACCAGCACTATACCAGAATAAACCAGCCTGGGCCAGCACTATACCAACAATAACCAGCATAAACCGGCCTGGACCAGCACTATACCAGAATAAACGAGCCTGGACCAGCTCTATACCAACACTAACCAGCATAAACCGGCCTGGACCAGCAACATACCAGAATAAACGAGCCTGGACCAGCTCTATACCAGCACTAACCAGCACTATACCAGAATAAACCAGCCTGGGCCAGCAATATACCAACACTAACCGGCAAAAAACAAGTCTGGACCAGCACCATACCAACACTAACCAGCATAAACCAGCCTGGACCAGCACTATATCAGAATGAACCAGCCAGGACCAGCACAATACCAACAATAACCAGCCTGGATCAGCACTATATCAGAATGAACCAGCCTGGGCCAGCACAATACCAACACTAACCGGCATAAACCAGCCTGGACCAGCACTATACCAACACTAACCAGCATAAACCAGCCTGGACCAGCACTATACCAGCACTATATCAGAATGAACCAGTCTGGACCAGCACAATACCAACAATAACCAGCCTGGATCAGTACTATATCAGAATGAACCAGCCTAGACCAGCACTATACCAACACTAACCGGCATAAACCAGCCTGGACCAGCACTATATCAGAATGAACCAGCCTGGACCAGCACAATACCAACACTAATCAGCCTGGATCAGCACTATATCAGAATAAACCAGCCTGGACCAGCACAATACCAACACTAACCAGCATAAACCAGCCTGGACCAGCACTATACCAGAATAAACCAGCCTGGGATGTAGACATCAAGGCAGCTCACTGAGGTATGGAACAGATGTTAAGTGTGTCACAGAAACTGCAAATTTGTGAAATTGTTTATAAAATTCCTTGTTTATTCAAGGATTTCCACATGCAAACAAGCAGTTATGGATTGAAATATTTATTCAAAAGCTGTGCACACATATGCACATTTATTGACATTTATTAACAAATCAGCAAATAATTTTAATTGCAACCCCTGTCAACATGTATCCACATTCACCCACTGGAGTGCCTCAAGGTTCAGTGCTTGGCCCTCTCCTTTTCTTCAAATACCTTACTTCACTGGGCATGATCATAAAGTGATGGGGCTTCTCCTGCATTTATATTCTGTTATTCCATCTTATATTCCAACTGTTTTGTGTGCAATATGTATTAGATCTGTATACAAATCTGTATACAAGGCGTGGGTGATTCGTCTGACGTGGAAGGTTTTACAAGTCAGTGTTGGAATGATCGTATTTATTAGACGAGTACACATGAGCAGCACCATAATGTCATAATTACTAGTGGGACTCATCAAACCTTGACTTTTTGAGTTGAAGGTGTGCCAATTAAGGAAAAATGGTAGAAGCAAAATGGTATTAGTCATAATTAAGTTTTCATCGTGAAAGTTGACTATACAATTTGTGCACCTTTTGTGTGCTGTTGATGAAGAATAGCGATGAAGCTTTCCAGAAAATATTACTTATGTTTATGAGGTGGCAGGCCTGCATTTCCTATCATTCTCTGTTGCAGCACAAGAATAATGCTTCAATTACAAACCAAATGCACAACCTTTGCTCTTCATGTTGTTGTACTAATGCTAAAATATGTCTATTAATTAAGAAATTCAGTTTTCAGTTTTGAACCTGAACTTTCCAAGGCATGTTCACCCACCCACAAGCAAGCAAAAAGCAAATCAGTCACACGTTTTTCTACTGTTTATTACTACATTGTAATAAACTCACCACATACGTGGATTAGTTTACATGGAACTGTGTTCTGTTTTGTGTCTTTATTTATAGATATTTGGGTCCATCAGGGCCTGGTTAGTGCTGTTTAGATGGATGGGCGACTCTGAGCGGCACTGGCGATGGGATGATGGGACCAAGGCCGGCGGGGTGGAGCGAAAGATCAATCGTACGCCGACAGAGAAAGAGAGGGAGATGGGGCAAGCTGTCAGCTCTGAATTAGATGTTAAATCTTTTGGACAAAACGCATTGTGTTAAGAATTTCTCATGTGCTGTTTCCTCACTGATGATGTATGGAGCAGATTTGGCGAGAGAGCCGCAGTCCGAATGTGCTGTTTCAGGGCTAAAGTGGCTGTCAGGCCTGCACAAGATGGATTTTTATGGGCGCATCTTCAATCTCTCTCTACCTCCAACTCTCTTCCTCTTTCTTTTTCTCTGTTAGCAGTCTCTCTCGCTCTGTTTGTCTCTGGACTCTATCTGGGTGGCTCGTTGGTGTTTCCTCAGGCATGCCATCCCCCTTGTGAGGT
This sequence comes from Gobiocypris rarus, assembly GCA_023029165.1. Lineage (NCBI taxonomy): Eukaryota > Metazoa > Chordata > Actinopteri > Cypriniformes > Gobionidae > Gobiocypris > Gobiocypris rarus. Next base: position 33,828,788 of record CM040933.1, on the reverse strand, counting down.
TTTTGTATTCAAGTGAGCGCCTTATTCCCTCTCCTTTACATCTCTCTCTCTCTCTCTCTCTCTCTCTCTCTCTCTCTCTGTCTCTCACGCTCACTTTCTCTCAGGCCGGAAGAAGAAAGAGCAACTCAGCCATAAGATAAATGGTGATAGGGCACTTTGTATGAAGCAAAAGCTCAAATGTCCTATCTCGACTGGTATATTCAAGGGCTCCTATTGTGCACATATACATGTTCATAATTTTGTTTAGGACACTGTAAACCCGAATAAGTTGGCAAAACAAAACAAAAAAATTGAAGCAATCGGTTAAAAAAGTTTAAGTATTCAGAACTTGCAGATTTTTATTTTCTACTTGTATATTTTATTTAGTCAAATTAATATGGGCAAGTGGATGTGTTTTGTTTTTTACACACCTTTATAACGATTGCATTAGTTGAGCTATATGCACGATGAGGCAATCATTTTAGTGTAATCGGATCTATGGGATTTACAACATGTGAATTCATTCACTTCTCCCGAAATACATAAAAGTAAGTGGCCGGTGAACTGGGAGAAGAATAGAGTGTACTTTAAAGTTACTCACACAATGTGTATCTGATATGAATAAAACTTGTTGTCTAATTATAATGGAAAGGATTATTATTATCACTTCCATAGACATCAGTGTGTGTTTTACAAACTCTAAATGCATGGTTTTGCTGGTACTTATGTATATTTAAATGTCTGAAAGCTAAAATAAACATTACGCGGTTAAAAACACTTAATAGTAGTTGTATATGACAAGCTCTGAGTGCGCCTGTCTATGTCTCAGTGCCAGCCAACGCGCAAAAGCCCATTTGAATTTACCAGTTGATCACATGAAGCTCTGAACGCACCGGTGTGATGTGCGAAAGGCTAAAAGGGTTAGTTCACCCAAAAATGAAAATTCTGTCATTAATTACTTACCCTCATTTTGTTCGACACCTGTGAGACCTCCGTTCATCTTCGGAACACAAACTAAGATATTTGAGTTGAAATCCGATGGCTCAGAAAGGCCTCCATTGACACCAATGACATTTCCTCTCTCAAGACCCATAAAAGGCACTAAAGACGTCGTTACAAAGTCCATCTCTGTGTAGTGGTTCTACAATCATTTTGTGAAGCGACGAGAATAGTTTTTGTGCGCAAAATAACGACTTATATAGTGATGGGCCGATTTCAAAACACTGCTTCCTGAAGCTTCGGAGCGTTAGGAATCAGCGTATTGATTCATGATTCGGATCGCCAAAGTCACGTGATTTCAGCAGTTTGGCGGTTTGACACGCGATCCGAACCATGATTCGATATCATGATTCAAATGCTACATTTTGCATTTATATAGTATATTCATAAAATTCATTTTAATAGTTAGCTTAAGGGTATTATACAACATTAATCTTCTCATATAAAATTTCAGATCTTCATTTAACTCCTTCAAAATAGTTTATAATAGAATAAGACAAAATTCATGT